>CAXIVM010002106.1:0-37547 GCA_964035705.1 Porites rus | reverse complement strand
GAACTATATATCAACAACAAAGATGAGTTAAGTGAAAAACACAACGAACAATTGAATGTGAATGTGGTTCAGTGATAAGAAAGGCAGATATGAGCAAGCACCTGAAAACTAAAAAACACCATAACCACACCATAACTACCCATAAGACTTTACAACCTATAACCACAGCATAGTTACAACCCATAAACCCAGACTTAGAAATAAAACACAACAGCGACAACAATCATCCACCTCATCTTAAAACCATGTGCCCCAGAAAAGTTAGAACCCCAAAGACCCCAGAATCCCCCACACATGACATAAAACATCAACAGCAAGGAAAACACATTGAACATCAACAAACAATCATAACAAACAACACACCAACAAATCCTCCCCAGAACCTCCCTTTTACCCTTTTTTTTGGGACACCCTGCTGACTCGGCCTTTGGGGGTTCATGGCCGATCAACACCTCAGATAGGCTTGATGTGCCAGCTTGAGTTGAAGGACCATCCGAGTGAGAGGAGCCAAGAGTGTACGAAAACGACGGTCTCAAGCTGCTTGGCATCAAGTGCCCAGATTCGATCTAGATCGAGTCCTTTTGCGCCAAGGTTCCTCAAACATTTGTCGCTGAAGCTTGAGACTCATGCATGCCGACAGGTCTCTTTTTGCTTGGCCTGTAGGATCCCATGTTTCACCCTGCCGAGTCGTTCCCAACTGCTCTTGGCCCGACATCACCGAGCATCGAACGATGTGATTCACCGCTCGGCAGCACTGGCGGATTCTCACCCGGGGCCCTGGCCCCGGTGACATGTCCTGCGACAAGCACAGCCGGTCTGGGCCGCAAAATGGGTGCGTCAAACGCGTCATTGTGATTTGATGGTGGAAGCGATTGCACCACTTACAGACCCCAGACAAACATCACCAACCATCGCTTAAAACATTCTATCAGTTACTGTAGGTATTTGCGACGAGTTATTTGATCAGTTACTGATGCCTGAAAGCACCAGGGGCCGGTTGATCAATGTGTGGATCATGCGTAATTATGACTCAGTAGTTTGGAATCTCACATCTGCTATGCATCTTGCACGCAATTCAAAAGCAACTTGGGACGTGTGTCTCGCTTGGGCGTCACCAGTCTTCCTGTCTAAAACACCAGTCTTTCCGCACTTGGAGATCTAGCTCTACCCGTTTCCTGGTGTAGAAAGAACTGTCCTCTACCGCCCAAAATAGGGGTCATCCGATGGGATGGGGCGCCTTTCTCCGCCCGAATTCACCGAAGGTTCACGATGACTTGTCGGTATCCCTCGGTGAGTCCTCGGCATCCCACATGTGACCGCTCGAAAAGGGCCACGGCACTCGAAAAGGGCCAGGGCAGGGCAGGGCATTCGGTGGATTGTCCAATCGTTTTGGGGGGGGTGGAACATCCTCCGTTTTCAACTCAAGGAGGAGAACGATGGGGGCGTTGTTGAGAGTCGCCACCTGCCATCACTCCCAAGCTCTGCCAGCTCAGTTGCGGCCATGACCTGCTGGTTTCTGGAGAGATGGGACCTTTCCCAAGTACAGCTCGTTCGTTTTTCATAGCAAGTGACGTTCCCCTTCACAGAAAACGTGACGTTTTGGTGGAACAAACGAGGTCCCAAAGACACCGGTCAAGGCCACTTCGTCCGCAAAAACAGACGAGATGACCAATCCCCAAACCGAGCAGTGGATCACTGACCTATAACAAACCCTAGGGCTCCAAGTATCTCCTTAGAAGGTATTTGGACCCTCTAAACCCACCCCAAACACCTTCCAAGAAGGTCGGAGCCCTAAAGGATGAGGATGACCTAATTATGATGGTTTTTCGTCTTGGGAAACTACGAACCACTAACCAGCTATGGTAAACCCAGAACCAGCAAACAGACTGAAACCTCAAGGGCCGCCCGGTACTAAGACCCATGCGAGCATCAATGACCTTCGCAAAATCATGGACCAATAGAAAACAGAGGTCTATAAAGCCAGTGTCTAACTAAAACACCAAATTCGTGTCAACCTCCACTTGGGGGAGATGAACACTGACACTTCACTTCCGAAGAACGCTGACGGATCTCGTCCGTTTTCACTGAAAAAGCCACCACAGGCGCCGCCGGCGCCGGTAGACAGCGACTCCGAGGGGCTCGAGGATGGGACGGGGTCTTCTACGAGTTGGTTGGAGGAACTGGCTGATGTTGCTAGGGTTACAACCTAAGAGCAATGGCCTCCAACCTACGAACGGGTTTAACCCTCCCTGGAACGATCATGGTTACGTGGATGGCACCGACCCCCCGATTTCGGAAGACCATGGTTCGGAAGACAGAAGACGTGGCGAACTGAACGAAATTCATGATGAGCCTAGGGACCTAGGGAGTGTAATTCATGTTATATAAATAGGTCCAATACTCCTGGGAATATGTTCATGGAATCAGAAAGGACGACTTCCTCCACCAACCAGTGGTTTTCAGATTCCGATCTTCCAGGGTGTAACTATTGGATACTATTGGAACCTATTAGATTCTTAGATCTCGCTGTGGATAGATCATTTCCCTGAAGTAAATCCATCAACCAGGAGTCACAAAGGGGTAGTGTTTAGTCCCTAAGTGAGTGGATCATGGGCACCCCGACTACCTCCATGGATCGCACCCCGACATGTGACTGCAGGAAGAAGGTCTGTGTTCACGGTCTTTCTCTTCGGTGTTTTCCGGAGCGAAGATCCGACCCTGGAAGCGTGGTAGTAAGCCGGGGAGGAGCAGCCCCCAGGCCATCACCGCTCGGTTCACATGTCCTATGCCAAGGAGGCCAATGCCCAGCCCGGAGAGCTTACACTGGAGAATGCTCGGCGCTTCCTCAGCAAGGTCAAAGACGCCTGTGCAGGTGAGGAATTTGGGTTGCAGGTGATGTCAGCTGTGATGTGGTTGTGGCTACACTGGCTCCACCAACAGTGACGGATTTGGGGGGCGACAGAATGGTCATCACCCTTTCCCCATGTGGTGATGTCCACTTTCCTCACCTGATCTTATTAACATGAGCCCGGATGGCTAAAAACATGGTCCATCACGGTGACCACACCTACAGCTGCGAACCTATCGCCACGGTGGGTTTGGGGCAGCTACGACCTGCTAGCTGAGGGGTCGCCGGGAAGTCGCCTCTGTGTCGACCTCGGTCGCTCGGTCGGTGGGGTCACCGTGGGAGCCCGGAAGGCATGGACTTCCAGAAGCAGTTGATGGACATTGCCACGAGCTCCTCCGGCATGTTTTGGAAGAGACTTGAGGGAGCTTATTTATAGTGTTTTTTTTGTGCCACGGGCGCGGGGGGAGAGATTTTGACCCTCACCAAGTGATTTGAGACATGGAGCCAGGGCATTTTATTAATGTTAAACTATGGAGAGGTGCCTCCTTTGTTTCATGTTCGGAGCACTGGACAGAGGGTGCATGGGTGTGCATCGCGAGAGGGCGTTTTGAGGTGCCAGCCGGCATCCAACACTATCCCGCCCGGTGTTTGTTTCAGCTTCACCGCTTGATGCGCCACGCTGAGCTTCTTGTTCCTAGTAGCGATGCCCTTTGTTCCTAGTAGCGCCCTTGCTCCTAGTAGCGATGCCAGGAGCCCCTAGTAGCTTCTTGTTCCTAGTAGTAAGGCCAGGAGCCCCTAGTAGCTTCTTGCTCCTAGTAGTAAGGCCAGGAGCTCCTAGTAGCTTCTTGCTCCTAGTAGTAAGGCCAGGAGCCCCTAGTAGCTTCTTGCTCCTAGTAGTAAGGCCAGGAGCCCCTAGTAGCTTCTTGCTCCTAGTAGTAAGGCCAGGAGGAGCCCCTAGTAGCTTCTTGTTCCTAGTAGTAAGGCCAGGAGCCCCTACTTGTTCCTAGTAGTAGGGCCAGGAGCTCCTAGTAGCGTCCTTGTTCCTAGTAGTGAGGCCAGGAGCCCCTAGCAGCCTTCTTGTCCCTAGTAGTAAGGCCAGGAGCCCCCAGTAGCTTCTTGTTCCTAGTAGTAGGGCCAGGAGCCCCTAGTAGCGTCCTTGTTCCTAGTAGTAAGGGCATGAGCCCCTAGTAGCGTCCTTGTTCCTAGTAGTAAGGCCAGGAGGCCCTAGTAGCTTCTTGTTCCTAGTAGTAAGGCCAGGAGCCCCTAGTAGCGTCCTTGTTCCTAGTAGTAAGGCCAGGAGCCCCTAGTAGCTTCTTGTTCCTAGTAGTAAGGCCAGGAGCCCCTAGTAGCGTCCTTGTTCCAAGTAGTAAGGCCAGAAGCCCCTAGTAGCTTCTTGTTCCTAGTAGTAAGGCCAGGAGCCCCTAGTAGCGTCTTTGTTCCTAGTAGTAAGGCCAGGAGCCCCTAGTAGCTTCTTGTTCTTTGTATTAAGGCCAGGAGCCCCTAGTAGCGTCCTTGTTCCTAGTAGTAAGGCCAGGAGCCCCTAGTAGCTTCTTGTTCTTAGTATTAAATTAAGGCCTGGAGCCCCTAGTAGCGTCCTTGCTCGCCAGAAGCACGACAGCGCGCTGACACTGCTTTGGCACGGATGGGCATTGGCGCGCTCTTCATCTCCTCGTGCCGACAGATTCTGAGGACTGGCTTGAGGGGGTCGAGTGGCGACATGCGAATGAAGTTGTCATCGATCTGTCCAGGGCAACCCACTGATTTGTATCATATATGGTGGTTCCAAGAAGGAAATGCGACTTGACTGCTGCAGTATCAGGTCGATGCAACGAACGGGAACGCAGCGAACATCAATCATCAAACTTATAACTTGTTCTTGGGAAAGCACCAGCAAACCTGCAGAATAGGGCGGTTCTGGGGATTCTTTCTGCAGATAAAACATACCCCTTGGTCAAGGAGGGTGGTCAAGAGGAGGTCACTGCTTTCCACCAATGGCCAGGAGATTTGGCTTTGCCCACGATCGCCGCGCTGGCCATGTGTTAAGCACCTCCACAAGTTCCGACAATCGATGCTACGTTTTCGCGAGGAAAAGACGACTGGACTGAGAGTTTGGCTGGAGATGGACCGTGTCTACTGAACTGGGAATGGGAAACTGACATCTCAGGAAGGGACTGGTGACTTTCTTGGGATTCATGGTGACTCCCTCTGGAACCTCCACTCCACTGCGCCAGGCCAGGGCTATGACCAGATGTTCGGTGCGATATTTCCGCACGGGGAGGCGACCCAAGAGATCAAGAGACTCGGGGTCTGAGGTTTTCAGATGCCTTCCTCCCAAGGGGGTCCAGTGGGTATGTTGGAGAACACCTAACCAATCATACAGTACACAAGAATGATTTCTTTGGTTGACTGCCATCCGACCACATGACGCAAGCGCCCGCAATCGAAAGATCTGCAATCCCACCTTGGTGTTTTTCTATTGTGCAACGCAAAGGGTGCAATTGAGTCACAAACTTGTGTGCCGGACTTGGAAACCCATTTTGAACTGCAACATGTTCTGGTAGGGTGATTCTTCATGAAAGCACCACGCTCTTCTCGGGACGGCAGTCCATCAAAAGCATCGGACGCAGTCCGTGTGACTGACAAGGACCCAGAAGTCTTCAGCCTCACGCGGGACATTGAGAAGCTCCTAGGCGCCAGGGAGGAGGAAAGGCAGATCCGTGGTGATCCAGGGGGGTGGGAGTGCTTGCTAGTAGTAGCAAGGCCAGGAGCTACTAGCGTCCTTGCTCCTAGTAGCGAGGCCCTTTGCTCCTAGTAGCTTCAGGGGCTGGGAGGAGGACCTTTTACAAGATCTTGATTGGCATGATTGGTGTGTGACCTTGGGAAGTGGGCATTCTAAAGTTTTGTGCGTTGGCCCCTTTTCACGACACCACATCCAAATTTGAACTGCCCGTAAATGGCTAGTCCTAGGATGCGTGAGTGTCCTCTGAAATGCCAGTCTCATGCTACATCTCTGGCACAAGGAACTTTAAACTACCACTGGACATTCCTATGAACTCTGTCTTGCACAATGCTACACGCCGTACACGCCAACAAGGAGCTTCCTTCCAGGAATCTCCTAAGTCATATGCCCTACATACCCAGGCTGCCCTGGCCCTTCGCTGGCCAGGCGTCCCACCGGGCTCCTGGTTCGGGATCATCCGCGAGGAGGATCATTTGGAGGAGACGCCTCAGCTCACGCGCGACGAGGCGCGCGGGGGCGGGGAGAGACGGGAGAGACGCCTAAGCTGAGCGAGTCGCCATTGGAGCGACTGTACCGTGCTTGCAAGAGTCGTTGCGTACATCCACTTCAAGGATATCCTTCAGAGACACCTGGAAGTGAAACATGCAAAGCAAAGACATGTTTTTCTCCACTTCTTCCGCATTTCCCAGGTGTAGGGAGTGTTTGGACCATGTTTTGACGGTTTTGGCCTGGGTAGAGACAGGCCGTTGGGCCGACACACCTATTTATTCCCATGGCTTGGCGCCAACGAATTCCAGGCCAAGCGCTTGATCGCAGAGGTGCGGAGACTGTCTGGCGCTCTCAGACTCCCACGGGTCGGGCCGTGGTTTTAGGGTCGGGCTGCGACGTGTTCCTGGCCAAGCCTTGACTGTCAAAAAGGTCATTTTCAAACATGGAGATTGAACAAACAGGCTCATATATTTTCCTGCTTGTGAATGTTTATTAGAATATAGGCGACTACTATAAATGGCCATTTGTTGTTGACGAAGCATGCCAAGGGTGGCGGCCCCCAACTTCCTCCGGGACATCGCGGCGATGGACATCGCGGCGATCCGCTCGCGCCACGTCCTCGGCATGGGAAGAGCCGCGCTCCCTGCAGTGCCGGGCCGGTGGAGGGGAAACCAGGTGGTGCTAAGCCTGTGAAGAAGGGAAGAAGTGCGCATGACATGGAGGTTTTTGATGATTTGAACCTGTGCCGTCAATGTGGAGAACGAAAAGGAGGTTTCGGTGTTTTGGAACTCAAAAGGGGCCAGGAAAGAATCGTGGCATTCGTCTCTTGACCAAGGTGTTGGCACACCAGAGGAGGCCCTACAGCAGGCCGCCGCCGGCAAACGGCGGTGGAGACATGGTCGATGTTCGGAGCAAAGGGTCAGTCTTTGGGTGGTGGGTTTTGAAGCTGCTTTCCACTGGTGGTGGGAAAGGGTGGGTTCTGGCATCCAGACACTTCGTGAAATGGGTTCATGATGATCTCCATGATGATCTCCATGACTATGCGGGCCTTGTTGCTTGTGATCCTAAACAAAATTGGTGTGAAGTGCTTTCCTATTACTTTAAATCTTTTTTAACCGTTCCTCCGCGCTACTTACTTGACGAGGAAGAATTTGCTCTCCACCCACCATGCAGATCCACTGTGACAAGACTCAATTCATAATCGCTCACGGACTATGCACGGGTGATGTGTCCAGTGGTAGAGTATAATCACATCAAGAAGCACCGTGCTGGAACTGGATTCCTTTTATTTCCCTTTACACTTCTCATTTCTTCCGATGGTAAAGGGATGGCACCCTCCACCTCTCCCCATGGTCCGCTCCGCTCCTCCTCCGCCCATCCGAAAGGTGGCTGAACTGTTCCCAGGGCGCCCGGTCCGACTCGCCCCGACCGGATCCACTGGGAGGTCTACATGACTTTGTACCAGCTCCTCAGACCCACCGCCTTGGCCTTCCGCTTGCGTTTGGGAGCCCCAACACTGGGAGGTCCACCGGGGCCGGACATGGCGCGCGTTCGACCGTCCCGGACACATGAGCCCGGACGGGCCGGTCACGGGGCGGAGAGATCTCCACCCCAAACAGGTGCCAGTCACAGGGGGGTTCAGTGATCAAAGCCTTGGTGCGATCGAGGTGCCGAGCTGGCCGAGCCGGTAGATCTTGTTCTTGATTTTCCTTTTGGGGACTTGTTGAGTCTTTTGGTTTGGGGTTCCTTAATGGGCGCTTGGCCATATAGGTATCATCCATGCTGTTGCTTGGATGATGTGAAACATGATGCAACGTGCGTACATGACCCACACCCAGAAGGACCTCTTGAGATTGTGTCCCTGCGGGAAGCTGTCAATTGAGGCTCATGCTCAGTCAACCAATGAGGCTCTCAGAATCGGGCGAAAAAGACTGTTAGTGAACATGTGATTGGTGTGTCGGCCTCCGTTCGGCGTCCGATCGCTCCGTTCGATGCCGCGATGCACCGTGCGATGCTCCGTTCGGTGTCCGAAGTTCAGACTCTTCAGGACCATCTCCGCATGATCTGGGGTCGATTGAACTACCCAAAGAATGCCCTGGCCGATCGAGGAGTTTTTGGCTAATTTTTGGTGTACCTTCTTTTGGAATATGGGGATTCAGTCATTTCAAGTGTAAAGAGTCATTTTGAGTTTTTGAAGGTTGACATTCCAACTTGTGGTGAAAGAGCGGTTTTGACCGGTTTTGACCCCTTCAAAAATCCCTGACAGTCGACTCCATGAACATTCCATGCAACTTTGGCTGAGCTTGGGCCCCCTCAAGTGGAACTCCCGGGACGGACGGAACTCCAGCGACCCCCACCGGCCCCGGGGCCGGCGACGGGCAACGCAGCGAGTGCCAACGCACATGCCTTGAGGTGGAGATCCTGGATGCTCGGTACTCAGAGAGATGACGTCTTTCACCAATTCGTGAGGAGCATTTGGCACTGCATGCGGAACACACTCTTTCTAGGTCTTGGGGTGACTATCGCCCCCTGAATTGGAGGCCACAGAAACTGATCAGGTCAGCGCCGTCTCCCAACACAGGTGCTGCTGCTCCTCCTCCTCCTCCTGCTGCTCCTCCTCCTCCTCCTCCTCCTCACCATCATCATCATCATCATCATCATCATCATCATCATCATCATCATCCTCATCCTCATCCTCATCCTCATCCTCATCCTCATCCTCATCATCATCTTTGCACCCTGACGCGGTCGCTCAGCAAGGTCTGGTGCGGATGCAGGAGGCCATTGCTCCCCACTTGAAAGACTCCAAGCTCAGGAGCACCATCCATGAGGTGCCCATAACGGCGGGCCGCGCAGGGTCTGGGTCTGGGGTACCAACGTCATGACCACCCTGTGCTTCATAGCCGTTCTCCGCATATAGCCCTATTCGTGAAGATAGGTAAGACAGGACTTCCCAAGCCCATCATGCGCTCCAACATGTTCCGTGGAGTTCACGCCATCCGCCATCACCGGAGTTTGGAGATAGCAGTATTAGCAGCCAGGAGTCACCGGTCGCTCGAAAAGCCGAAACCAACCGTTGGGAAGTCGGGGTGTTGACACATCGCCCCCGATGGAACCCCCAAAAACACCCCGACGGGAGACGGTCGCCGGGCGTCGCCTCGTGTTCTATCACTAGGACTTGGCGCTTCGGCTTTTTTGCGCTCCGTGTAGTGTTCGCTGCAATTTCCAACACAAAAACAACACCAACATGGATTGTTGGGCTCCCTGATGTGAATCCAAGTTGGGGGCTTTCATCCTTTTTCGACTTGTCATTCTCTTGTCACCCTCCACCTGTCCTTCAGCCCAGAGAGCCTGGAACTCAACAAAGCACAAAGCAAACTTACAAAACTATCGGGTTTTCATGGTTCAGGTTGGTTCGAACATGCCCATGACCTGGTCCTGAGTCATGAAATTGGCAGTACACCTCTTGGGTCTCCAGGTCGCCAGGTCGTCCGACCCAACCACCTCAACCTGTCAGACCGGAGGTGGAGACTCGACTGCTGCAAGTGGAATCCGGTTCGCTCCTGGGTCCTAGAGATGGGACGATCGCACAGGTGGGACCGACCGGGAAACGGGACATGAAGGTCGCGAGTCGGGGGGGCGAGGCGAGTCGGGGGAAGCGGAGATGGGTGTGGAGTGATCCCCAAATGGATGGTGGCACGGTGTCCAAGACATTTTTAGTGGGGTTGGGGGCCCCCAAAAAGAAGAGGGTGCGGCTGGTCGGTACCCGTTCTTTTGGATTGGAGGCTTGGAGAGGATGAAAAATCATCGGGATGTCGAGCTGATAGGATTTCTGTGGACTGTTTTTCTTGTTTTTCGTTTTGGGAAGAGGATAAAATATCCGGATGAGCGGAACTCATTCCAGAAAGGCACTTCTCCCAGGTCGACTGGGAGGAAAAGATGCAGAAGCCTGTCAATCCTAAGAAACCAAGCATGACCAATCACCTGACCTCATCCTAAGAGCCTTAAGAACCACTGAAGCCTCATCAAACGTAATCCTAAGGCTCCGGACTCCCCAGGACCAGTGGACTCCCTCGGGGGTCCATCTGTGGCGAGCAAGCGCCAGTGCCAGCGCCAGGACACGGTGAAGTTGCGCATTCGACACGCCATCAGCGATGCAGAGGCCGACGGGGGTCAGCTGGCGATGTTTCATGTGAGGCCAAACTCACTCGCGGGGGTCAGTCTTGCTGTAGATGGAAGTTCCAAAAGAAGGAGAACTTCGACCCTGCAACCGTCACTCAACTGTCCAGATTTTTGGCCCACCTGGTGCCGTTGCATCAGATGGCTCAGTAGACCTCGGGAGGGGTCCCAGATTCTGGGAGTCCCCTCCACTGAATGTTCTCAGACCTCGCGATGTGGTGTGGCTGTCATAGGTGCGCTTGACAGTCCCAGCGGGCTCGACGATGGGGGACATCTTGCAGGCCGCGAGGGGGGAACCTGGGACGGCCTGGCAACTGGGGCGGGCGGAGATAGCATAGAAGGGGTTCAAAGCTCAACAAGGACAGGAGTGTGACAGGGGTGTTTGTCATGGATCCCTCCCATTTTCTTCTCCCAGGATCGGTATGAAACGAATTCCAGGTGAACTCACCCTCAACTCATTCAGCTTGGCTCAAGGACGCTACGAACGGGGCTCTTGGCCTTAGATCTACGAACGGAGCAAGGACGATACGAACGGGGCTCCTGGCCTTAGGACCTAGGATCTACTAGGAGCACGGATGCTACGAGTTCCGGGGCTCCTGGCTCTGGTTTTCCAGGTGTTCTGAACTTGTCTCGTGGAACAGGCACTGGCCAAAGCCGCCAGGGCGCCTCAGATCGCCTGCCTCCGCGCGCAGGGAGGTTCGGAGGTTCGTTGGAGGGTTCCGACCTTCCAAAGAGCGCAGGAAGTCACACCCTTCTTTGGGGCGGACCTATAAGAGATGGTGTGTGTGGGCTGTGGGTTCTTTTTCTTTGCATGTGGACCAGTGAGCCAGTCGTCAGTTGTTGAGTTGGTTGCCAGTCGTGGACTTCATGAGCCCCCAAAGCATCCCCAAAGCAGTCAAACCACGAGACATGGTGTGGAATCTGCGTTCAGAATTCATCCAGTCACCGAACAAGTCCATTCACCCTAGCCGGAGAACATGGGGATCGCTTCAGTGAAGGAGACATGCTTGCTTGGCTCAGATGCTTGGTTCAAGGGCTGGGGTGAGGAGGCGATGCATGTGACTCCTTCCCGCAGTCCGTGGGTCTCCCGGCGATGGACAAGGGATGGATGGAAGCAGTGGAGTGTGTATTGGAAATAGGGAAACCACCTGGCAACAGGCTGTCGTCATTTGTGGTCTATTTGCTTTCTTCCTTAGTGCTGTGGAAGAGTGATAAGGATCAGGTCGCCGGGTATTTTTAATGTTTAACAGGGAAACCACCCTGGTGTGGGTGGCTAGACGGGTCTATTTTCGGAACCTTCCTTGCGGTCGTTGCCTGGGAGGTCTGATTACTCTAGTACGCACACACACACACACATGTTCTTAAAGATCCTTGGAACGGCCTGACTGTAATTCGAAAGGAGCATTGATTCCGCATCGGTATAATGTAGTGGCGAAGTCAATTTCGAATGTGTGTTTTGTCCCTCTCCCCTCAAGAACTTTTTGCCCGGAATGCACTGAGCATCTCACAAATGAGTGTTGGGCAGCTCTGCCGCTAGAACTACTGAACTGAAGTATGTACTGGTTTGTGAGCTCGCATACCTCTCTCATCCTTTCTGGTCATTCAGTACTCTCTTTGAGCCTGTCAAGTGTGTCAATCCCAGGGGAACTCGGGTCCTCTCATGTCCTGTCAATGCAATAGTACCGTCCACCTCGGGAACGAAATCGACAGAAACGCGCGGGAGAACCGCGAGGTTCTCGGAAAGGTCTTGCAAAGGGTGGTGTAAACATCCCACCAAAAGATCCGTCGGGACATCGAGCACAACCCATTGGTTTTCGAGGTCTCCCGACTAAAATACATACCCAAATGTTTCAGCGCGGTGAGTCACTGAAAAGACACGGCATCAGCAGATGGCAGCTGGGAAGCGTTCGCCTTCAAGTACCATTAAACGAAAAGGTTGAGCTGGTGTTGTCCCAACATCCGCAGTAGAACCGTTCTTTGCTTAAAGATCCGCATCTTCGGGGCCGGAGTTCCACCGGAACTCCCCCTTTCACCAAGCCGGCCGGCCGGTAGACTCCGCTCCGACGCCGAGGCATGAAATCCATCGGGAAGATCTTGGTTCGCCCCTTCAGCGGCGCGATCGAGCGGTCCGTCCAAGACGCCGAGCCCAAGCGATCGCTCTCGCATGCGCCCTCAGCGGCGTGGCGAAGAAAAGAGGGGATTGGATCGAAGCAAATGGGTGTGTATAGAAATAGGGAGACCTGCCAAAGACACCCTTGAAGGAAAATAGAGCAAAAACCATTGGTTGGAGGTCTGCCAGCCTCCCTACTAAAATACACACCCAAATTTACACCCGGATTTTTCCAGGCGAAAGTGAACAGAATAGACTACCAGGGCGAAAGGGGCTTCAAGTTTGACCCACAGCCATATGGTGTGCCTCCTACGGCTCCTAGTGCACCCGCCTTTCTTTGTTTTCCCCCCCTGTGTGAAAGCTGCTTTAACACAGTCGGCGAGACCCAACACTTGGATATACATTTGATATCGAATTTGTGCATCGCTAGGGACATTCATGAGGTTGTGGGGCCGAGTTGTCCCTTTCTTTTCGCGTTTCGCATCGGACGGTCCAGACATAGAATGGTATACAGGACTCAGGTCCATACATACCAATATTCTTTTTTGCAGTCAGTACTATCCTAATCTATCCTATAGATGTTGGAGACGCATCGATGCATCGTCGGTGAGCCTTGCCACATCGACATCCACTGGGTTGAAAAGGCACATCGAACCTGTAAGGCACCACTCCTGAAGGGCAACGGCGCCCAGATCAGCCAGAAGCTGAAGCCTCGCAGCCATGCTCCTCGCGAAATGCCCAAGTGGCGCCTTGGAACCCCTCAAGATTGGCAGGGTTCGGTGTGTTGCTTCAGCTGAGCTGGGAGAAGACCAATCTAGACTGTTGATGAATCAAACCACCGCATTTAGACTGTAAAGCCTCTTCAGAGTGGGTTCTTACCAATAACAGTACTACATTAGAATGACAGAAGACAACTTACTCATACCCTAGCTCTTCATGCCCGTCCCGTGAGTGAAAAAAGTCTTCCAGCTCTGCTGCCGTCCTTGCTAGAGTATTGGTGACCTGTAGGGCCGAGGGGCTCGGATCAACACACCCAAAAACCACAGCAGGAGGCTTTGAGAATGGATCAACATTCACCAGCAGCACCGGTGATTGGTAATTGGTAAAAGCTGCGTGAGGTGCCGGCCCAATAGGATAAAGTCGGATAAGGTAGTATAAGTATAAGGCATGATTAAAAGACACACATTTGCTTTCTTGCTCGATGCAATTTTGGTGGCTTCGATTCAGCAGTTTTGTCTTACAACGGCTGCTTTGGCCTTTTTGCGCCTGCTTTTGGGAGACTTGCAGAGCTTCCTTCCTAAGTAGATTAAAACATGTAGCAACCCGCAGATGGGTTTGGAAGAGGCAGATGCGCAAGACTTTTGAAGGTGTGTCTCCCTTTAAGTCTTCAAACTTGGGGTGTTCCGAACGTTTATCACGTCACCCGGTTCGTGCGATCCATTCCCGTGCACTCCGCGTGACGCGTGACACATGCGTTGTCTTAGGCTGGAGCATGAGCTGATGCAGGAGAGGTATGCAGAACAGGCCCATGAAGACTGGCGCCGAGATGTCTCGCATCGTCTCACTCAGATCCGGCAGAAGCCCCGCCTGCCACATGGCGCAACAGGCTAGCAGACGGGTTGGTGTTTGTAGCGGCAATTGTTATGGACTGGGTGCGGGTTGGAGGGAAGCAGGACAAGCACTCTCATGTTTTCCTATTAAAACCTCTGTAAATGCAGGTCATAAAGTCATACTACACATTTGAAATCACGGCTGGCAACACCTGCCAGTTTAATCCATTCACTTCGACTTGATGTTTTTCTTTTTTCAGTGTTTCACGGAGTCACATTGGGTTTCTGTTATCTGGGATGTTCTACGAATTTCCGATGGGGTGAAGTATGAAGTGGAACCTTTCCTGCTTGCTGAACTGTTTGACTATCAATCAAGCAGTGGCACCAGCCGGGGTTCCATGTGGTCTTCCGCGGCTGTGATGTGGAGAAAGACAGACCCAGGCAGCTTCCGTCTCTTTTTGCTGGTTGCAGCTTCGTCTCCGTATGGGACCACTCCCCATCTGTCCATCGACCAAGCAATCCGCCGACCACGGATTCCCACGGACCAGAGTCCTCAGGAACGATGCGTTGAACGTGTTGGTCTATCAGCTGAAGCGAGACGGCCTGACGGAGGCGACACCAGACTGAGTGCGTCATGCCCAATCCGCACATCTACTGTTTGCCTCTTTTGAGTTCAAGGTTAGAAGGTGGACCTGGACGTTGGGAGGTGTTTGACCCCTCAAATCTTCGAAAAGCCGTGGAACGTGCTCTTGCGCACTGATTCCTTTCAAACGAATCAATTTCGAAGGGTGGAGATCTGACATGGGCTGATGGGCGGACATCGGCCAGCATCGGTCACCAGCACGACACGTCATCGGTGAACTTGATTGCTGCCAAATTCATCAAGCCATGGCTTGAACTTCTGTCAAGCCATGGCTTGATTGCAGTCCCAAACTTGATTCCAGACTGCTATACCAAGCCATAACTTCTTCCGAAAAGGGCTTCAGAATCCGATCCTGAAAGCTCCCGCTCCGCCACTCCGCTTCCAGGCTGCTCCCCACACGAGCTGACAAACGAAAAAAGCGCACCAGACGAGAGGACCCCCGGCTTTTTGATGATGACTTTCTTTCCACACCAGTTGTTTGAGAGTATCTTCCTCAACATCCTCAACAAAACCCTCTAAAAAAAGCTTTGTCTAGCTTTCTTTCTTTTGGACTAAAGTGCCGATTTGGAGTGCTTTTCTTGGGGTTCCCAGATGATCCCACTTATCACCCAAAACGGACCCTCAACTTCCCAAAACGCACACCCTCCAAACCGCTCGAATGCCGGACACCTCGCATTGCCCGGTGGTCGCGGTGTCCAGGGCGAACTCTTCGAGCGGATCGATGCCAACAAGGAGCCGTTTGAGTTCCGTGGTGAGTTCGGTTTTTAGCGGTGTATGTCATGGTGTGCCAACATTAAGACTTTTTTTTTGCTGAAAAGAACACATCATGAAGCATGTTTGTGTTAATTTTTGGGGGTTCTCCCATTTGCGAGGGTAGGAAGTAGGAACCTAAACAACCTCATCTCTTTTTGCATCGAGGTGTCAGGTGGGTGGGTTCCTGGATTGGAGCTGGGCGCCGATGCGAAGCGCTGCGCATCTGCGCAGATTATGTGCAGGATGGGGAACTGAGCAAGTCGGAGCTCCAGGCGGCGGGGGTGAAGCGAGTTCGAGTTATAGGATCCTTTGATGGTCAGGTTATAGGCCTCTTGGCCAGCTGGTGCTTCATACCTAGGGCATTCTAGAGCATCCCAGGGCCGCCAGGTCACAGGCAGGATCTTCTTTCTTCCGAGAGCCATTGAACTAGGTCTTGAATGGTCTTGAATGGTTTTAGAATTCAGGGTCAGCGGGTGTCCAGTCAGGTTTAGCCCTTCTTCTCCGATGGAGAGAAACATCAGCATCGATGAATCAGCGTTGTAAGTCTCTAGATCCGTGCCATCCTCACCGTTCACACCGTTCACCCGGAGACTGGTTCACTTCGCCATGGAACAGATTGGTCACTCAGCCAATGTCAGCCATCCCCAGCAAAACCAGCTGCCCCTATCAGGTGCCCACCTGACTGTGAGTCAAACACACAGGATTGCGGTAGACAGTGAAGGGTACCGACTAACCCCACAACAGAAACCATCATGATTGCTTTTTCTCTGAGGTCTCAGCATCGTGGATTGCTTCCAATGCCCAAGAACTTGGGTAAAGGACAACCTTTTTTTCTTTGCATATGCCATATGGTCGAAGCCAGTAGCAGCAACATGCACCTAATTAAAACAAGCCATTGTGGAACGCAGGCCCTCGCCCAGCTGAAGCATCAGTTGAACTTTCGAGCCCCTGCTTCCAAGCAAACAAAACAACAATGGATGCAAGACTTGACTACATCCTCGGATAAGTCGAGCAAAGGTGGGCTTGTGCACCTAACGGCTGAGTATGGTCCTTTAGCCATGCGCTCGCACACACACCAAACAAAAATATAAACGGGAACAGCAACATAGCTGAGCCGCCGCAGTCAGGTTTGGAAAACAAGCACGGAATTTCAAATTGCATACGTGCCACGGTATTCCTGCGGGCGCGCGCGCGCAGGCCATCACATTGGCACTTCCTACGCCCTGCGCACTCCTCGCATGTCCTTCAGGTAATCTCCGAAGTTTTGTAGAGTCTGCATGTACTTCGAGTAGTCTCCGAAGCTTCGTAGGGTCATTTGAAAGCCACCAGTCAAGGTGTTTTCACTGCTTGTTCTCTCGTTGTCCTCCATGTACTTCGAGTAGTCCCTGAAGCTTTGTTGGGTCATCTGAAAGCCACCATTCAAGGTGCCTTCACGTGTTCTCTCCATGTACCTCGAGTAGTCTTTGAAGCTTGGTAGGGTCTTTTGAGAGCCACCATTCAAGGTGCTTTCACTGCTTGTTCTCTCGTTGCCCTCCATGTACTTCGAGTAGTCTCCGAAGCTTTGTAGGGTCCTTTGAAAG
Source organism: Porites rus (assembly GCA_964035705.1). NCBI lineage: Eukaryota > Metazoa > Cnidaria > Anthozoa > Scleractinia > Poritidae > Porites > Porites rus. Next base: position 20,655 of record CAXIVM010002106.1, on the reverse strand, counting down.
CCACCATTCAAGGTGCTTTCACTGCTTGTTCTCTCGTTGCCCTCCATGTACTTCGAGTAGTCCCTGAAGCTTTGTTGGGTCATCTGAAAGCCACCATTCAAGGTGCTTTCACTGCTTGCTCTCCTCTCCTCACCTCTCATGGCCCTGCATGTGCTTTTGTTTCTATCTCCAAAGTCCAGAAACAGCCAGCACAAAGCAATCACTATGGCAAAAGGCGTGGCATATAGGCCACTGGGGCACGCGAGTTGTTCTTATCTTCAGCACTAGCAAACTCGAGCCCTAAGGGACAACCCAAGTATATAGACATTTGGAGGTCAAACCTGCAAAGCACAAACACAAGGATTCTTGCATTTCTGCATCGCTGGACCTGGACTCAGCTCCCCCCTTTCTTTAGCACTTCTTGCTTCTTCCGCAACCAACCCCCCCCCACCCCCCACCCGACCGACCGATTCTTCCGATTCCGCCGCACGCCCGCCGCAGTCGGCCTTGCGGAAGCTGGGAGTGTCGCTGTCGACCTCGGAGCTGGACGGAATCCTTCGTATTTTCGACTCGGACGGAAGCGGTTCCATCGCCGCTCGGACGGTTGAGCGCGCGCGTCCTTCGGTGGCTCCCGGTGGACGGAGGCGGAGGCGGAGCGGAGGAGCTGAGTGGAGAGGATCGGGGATCGGTGGAGTGCGGTTTTGGGGGGGTTTCGAGACTTGAGGATCTTGAGGAGAGCGCTGAGGGTTCTGGAGTTCTGGGTCAGTGATGAGACTGAGAAGGAACTCGGACAGTGGGAGGTGGGAGGCTTGAATGAAACACTTGTGGTGGCCAATGTACTGGTGTAGATTCCATGCTTGGACGCACCTACCTGGCACGAGGCAAAGACCAGGTTTGTGACGGGCAGTGAAACCCCAGTGGTCGCTGCAAGAAGGTTTGTGGCAGTTTGTCCAGGGTGCATTGCTTCCTAAGGAGTCTGATGGCAAGCAGGATGCTTTCATCCTGCACTCTATTCCATGCCTGTTGCAGGTAGAGTCTCTCTCTCTCTCTCTCCCTCCCCCCCTCCCTCCCTGTAGTGAATCGCAAAGTCTTGGGATTCAGAAAAGGCAACCTGATATGCATATGGGATGAGATGACAGCTGGGCCTCACACAACGCCCCAAACTCCACAAGTTCACAGCTCCAAGATTCATGTGTCAGTAGAGTAGGTCGTATGTCAATTCGTATGTCAGTAGGGCAAAAAGAATGGTCCCAAATCCAAATCTCAGTATAAACTATAGGTCCCCAAATCCAAACATGATGGGTTGGTGGAGATGCCGGGAGTTGGCTCCATTTTCTTCCTCTTTTTTTAGGTCTTCACCCTGCCTCCAGCGGGGAGAGAACCTCCTCTCCCTCCTCGCCGAAAAACCTTCGCCGCCTCCGAGGATTTCACGGAGTTTTATCAACTGCCGCTTGGCTGTGAATGGGATGACAGTGGCTGAAGAGCTGAACAGCCGAAGAGCTTGGCAGGACCCAGTTGGTGCTTAGAGGAGCTCTGGAAAAAGCTTCCCAGAGCTATACGGAGCTTTGTACCCTCCACTTTTCTTCACTTTGTAGCTACACGAATTTCCTCCGCGCAGTCGATGCAATCCTTGCCATGGCCTGCCATGAGCCATGCCCGCTTGAAGCTAAGGATCAAATCACAGGAAGACTATCTACCGGAGAACTTCGTATTTTGGAAGCATCTCCGCAGGGCCTTGACAAATGTTTTCACGCTTCGCCGCTTCGTATATAGTATATTCTTCGGTATCTTTAGTCTTTAAGTGGCCTTGCCTTCGACTCGGACTATTCAGGGACCTTAGATCAGCACTACAAGTGGTACGTGACACCCTTGATTGACGGAACCTGGGGTGCGAATCTCCAAACTGAAGCTTCATGAACGATCCCCAAACGACATGCACATGTGGATGTTTTCGGACTTGCCCGAAAGTTTCCAGGGTGAACAAGTCGAGAGGGTTTTGAGTCTCGGTGAAGCTGTCTCCCGTGCGGAGAATGACTGCTTGGCGCGCCCCAGGGCCTCCCAGATGACAAGGACAAGAATGACTCGTGGCCCGGCACACCAGTGATTTCCGTCCGAGAGCGCGAGGTGTATCGATTTCATCCTTGTCATATCCAAAAAGATGGTAAACACCGTGGTACACCCTCTGAAGTGGAAGAATGTATTGGAAAGCATTGGACAAATCGTGGACACAATGGCTATACACGGCGCCACAGAGAGACCGGCCCACCACGTGGCGCGTGGTTTGTCTCAAAGCGGGTGCTTTGGAGGGTAAAGATATCCACAGAGGGGGGCATGACACTTGTTTCAACAGGGCCACACTGTCGCAACAAGGGCGTATCTTCATCAATTGTTGTTGATTTGGGGATGCAGATGAACGTCTGCGGGGAGAATTGGTCACCGACAAAGCCTGGATTCACCCAAATTGGATCGGTGGATCCAGTCGAATGAGCGAAAGAAGAAAACAAAGAATGTATCGCAGATGGTCAGATGTCATCGACCTCCAGGAATCCAACTCCCCACGCAAAGACCATAGAACAGTTTCATTCTAAGAAAAAACAAACAACACACCGAACCTACAGCCTACCCCCTAAGTAGGTTGGAATGCAACATGAATTGGCATCACACCTATACATGCAATTAGACATACACACACACATTGGTGAGTCAAGTTCCTCTCTTCGTAACCACCGAGTGATCACAAAGGCTGGACGCCTACAATCCGGGCGACCGCGTGAAGCTTCGGCTTTGTATCTCCAACAAGGCGCTGGAGTACGGTTGAGTCCTTTTGAGCCATGTCCACAACATTCAAATAACCTAATTGCAATGGCCTCCAACCTCATAGCGATCACCTCCAACCTAGCTAGGACCTAGCCAGACTCATCGGTCAGCCCTTCTGGCCATTTTTTTGCTGACGGAGACGAAGCCAGGTCATGGTCATGATGGTCCCTGACGCTATTTCCATCTATTTCCGGTGACTCTCCAAAGGTGCTTAACATTTTTTCAACAACACCTCAAGAACATTGAAGCTTGTTTAATGAAGTCTTCAGTTGGATCTCTTTCCTGAGACTGCAAGCCTCCAATAAGTGCAGTTTCAGAAGCTATAAGTAAGCCAAGCTGAACAAGCTGACGATCCAGTCGGAACCCCTATCCCCTCGTCCTTGGGCTCGTTTTTCCGCGGCCGGGGCACCGGATGAACCCGGCCAGGCCTTGCAAGTGGATGAGCATGATGAGCCGCATACCCTGCATGGCACCATTGTGGGCCGTGGCCCACGGAAAGAGACGTACCTTCTAAAGCTTCTTGGCAGACAGAAGCAAGCTTTTGGTGTGCCACCTGATCTCATTTTGGATTTAATGGGCAACATGCATGCTCATGCACCCTTCTTGTCATTGTTCTCCACCAAGAAGCGAATCATTCTTTCATCAATTGAGCAGGTGTGAACAGTGTACCGCGTCTCTGTCTCTCCTGGAAGCGACGGGTCCAACTCCCGCCTCTGGCGTGCAGAACACACCACGCAGCCAGTCGGAGGTTCCCCTAGTCGGGATAGCTCGGTCGAACCCGAACCGGTTAGGTGAGGAAGGAGACACTGTGAGGAAGGATACGCACGGCGGGGTGTCATGTCTCAGTCTGAGACATCTCATGTTCAACTCATCGACCTGAGGTGAAAAGCTTGTTTTGTTTTGTTTTTTCTCCCCTAGGCTGGTGTTTAATGATGTTTTTTGTAGAGTTCACTTTGATGATTCCGTAATCACAGTCACACTTTCCAACAGCTCCAGACATATATAATGATCTCTTCTCCATGTTTGAGTCTTGTGGTTTCAATTAGCATCAACTATAGCTGCGTAAGGGTTCCAGAGGAAAAGGATCACGGTCGAAGACACGGAGGCACGTGAGGCGAACGAAGCAGGTCGATGCAGGTTGGTGTGGTGCATGACATATGTTGCTGAGGCTGGAGGATAGCGAAGAAAAGCTGCTGGTGAAACCAAGGCGGACGGAGAGACGGAGAGACATGCGAGCCAGGAAGTGAGTTCATGGAAGTGCTGAAGTGGACCTGGCGGCAAATTCTTTTTATGCCCCTTTGAACCGCAGAGACAAAGAGCTTCTTTATAGTGACCTCTCATTCTCCTCCGAAACAGTGACGATGTCAGCCATGTTTTGTCAAAATGGACATGACCCGAAGCACTTTGACAGCTGAGAAGGGTCAAAAACCACAGTTGTCCTAAGCGGTATTTTGAGACCCCAGCTTTAGATAGATCATGTGTTGCATGCTGCATGTTCGGTGGGACTCAGGACTGCTGGGCCAGGTTTCTCTTGACATATCTCCTGTTGTAGTCCCTCTCCGATGTGCGTTTCCCGGCCTTTGGGAGAGACCGGTTTCGGTGTCCATTGGTGTCCCATGGAATTCGCCAAGTGATTCATCCAGTGGCGCCAGGCATATGTCCAAGACAAAGGCCTCCACCTCCACCTCCTCCAAGTCGCGATTGCCGCGGAACGGGACGGTGGAATTAGCGTAGAAAAAGACTCTTCTTTGACGCTCGGCCCCGGCGCCGGAGGGAATGAGTGGGTGTGGTGGGTGAAATAGACTGGGCTTGAGCTGAAAGTGTGGCCATGCAACATGTAGAGTTTCCCTACTAAGCCCTATATGATCCTATGATGGTAGAGTCTTGATTCGTAAAACCCCCCGGCTTTACAATCCAAATGGCGGGGTTTTTGTCCATCAAGAGTCTACAACCCCAGTCATCACACGAGCCACTGACACAGTCAGCATTGTATTTGAGTGACCAAATAGATCTGCATGAACGCTGAATAGAAATCTGAGTCTGAATCATTGCATATCACTACACTAAAGAAATATGAAATACCTCTAAATGTGCTTTCAGATTTAGGCCCGGCGGGATTTGTTTCAGGTGTTTAAGCAATTCCCACAATCTAATGTCAGGACAGTGACTGTCCGACAACGGCGTGGCATCTTGAACGTGAAGCAATCCATCTACCCTAGGGACCCAAGTACCTTCTCAGAAGGTACTTGGATCCCTCGGGCTAGATTTCAGCTAACCAAGGCAGGCTCACCCCAATTAGGAGGCCGCTGACCAAGCGGATTCTTGTTCGAGGCAAGTGAGGTACTTCTTCAACGGTCATTCTCACAGCACTGAGACTCTTGCACTGGGAAAGGCCGTCACACTCAGCTTCGGATCAAAGTTGCCTTTGTTCTTCAACCATAAGTGTTTGGTCCTGCCAAAAGGTTCACCACCATCGGCCGCGCTCAGGAGCACATGGTGCTCCACGTTGCGTCCTCCCAAGCACCGCTTTCCCCAGTCTGCAGCGCTTCGGGCCCTGCAGAGGGCGTGCGGCGGTGTGGCGAGGGCAAGGTTTGATATTTTTTGGAGGCCGGGGTCGATTGATGGATTTTGGATGGCTTTGTGGATGTAGAAGCATGTTTGTAACCCCCCTCAGAAATCTTATATGACAAATTTCTGGTGATGCACTTGCCAGCGTTATATACAGAACCATTCTCAATGCTGTGTAGCAAGCACGGTTCCCTGCTTAGCTCAAGCTTGGTACCTGATTAGCTCCTGTTCAATGGGCCAGGCAGCATCCACTCCTTGGATACCCATGGGGAGGGTCAAGTCTTCACTCGGATGGAGGCAAGAAGCCTCCTGAACATCCGCCAACGTCACACAGCGCTAGCAACATTTTGAACCTTTAGGCCATGATTTGATGAAGTCTCAGAACTTCCCCAAAAAGGATGAGTGAACCCTTGGGCCCGGGCGATGAATAGGACGAGAACGTCCCTGGTCCGTCCGATGGGTCTACAGATGTCTACAGAATCCATCGGTCTACAGCCTCGGACGGACGTCCTCCGTCTGAGTCGATCGGTCTCTTGGAGATGCGCCGCGGTGCGGGAGGTTCGGATCCAGGTCACTTTGGTCTTCTAGTACTATAAGTCTATATACAGCGGTTTCAGAGTAGATGGCACAAACCCCAAGATGTCCTTCAGATGGGGTCCATATAAACCACCTCTTGGGGTCTGTGCAATCTACTCTCAATCCACTATAGTGGTACTGTAACTTGGAGCTTGAAGATTGGGACCGGGATCAGGGAACATTTGGGACCTTTGCTTTTGCAGGGACGAACCCACCAGCATCCGATCCACCATCGGTGACACATCACTCATGAGCCGTGGTTTTCCAGTAGGTAGACTTGCGTGTTCAAGGAAGAACACAATTGCACAGGAAGTTTCACAAGCTACTCAGCTAACCAGCAGCTAACCGCCACCAGGTCACCCCTGGTCGAACACCCCTTACTACACTGTTTTGTGCGCAGCGCGAAGAAAAGAACCACTTCGTTCGCTGTGGCTGCCGCCCTTTCAGACGGGTACTGGCTGCATGACTGCATGACTGGTTGGTCATTCCCCACTAAAACCAACCAGCTCTGTGTGGACGCCGCGGACGCCCCTGGTTCCATCGGTGATCGAAGCCCTCGCCACGACTGAGAATCGGCCCCAAACTTGGCAGGCAGTGCCGGTTCCGTTCGCCTGAGGAGGGTCACATGGGTCAAAGAAGAGTGCTCCCAAAGGGCATTTGGAACTTCAAGAGATGCTCATAGAGTCATAGAGGATTTAATCATATTTAATCAACTTTTCAACATTCTTCTATACCTCTTTGAGAAGTTGGATTCGTCTGGGAGAAACCAGGAAGAAGAAAACTGATCATGAGATTCTTTTTTGAGGTTGACTGTTGGGCCAACGACCTGCTCATTTGAATAGGGACCTCCAAACAGTTCTTATGTGGAACATTGTGGAACATTCTAGTCCATCCGATGTGTGGGTTTGCTTGAAATCGGGCAAAAAGATCAAACAGACAGTTACGTGCTGATGAAGTCCATCTCCATGAGAAGAAACCCATGAACCACTGCGAAGGGGAGTTGGGATTTCTTTCTTGACCACTGATCTAGAGCACCATCACTATATACTTATCCGTTGCCAATCGCCTTGTAGAGCGTCAGTGTAAGGATCAGGCGCAGACCCCGAAAGGAACCAATCCACTAAGACTTCTGAAAGAATTTGCTGCTGAGATGGTCAAACCCAACAGACAAGGTTATTCTAGTCCTTGACAATTGGGCAAGATATAGGATCCTAGGCACTGATATGGCGGCTGTCCACGGCAGGATGCTTCAGTCCACCCTATCATATTTTTCGAGGTGCCCCACCCTATCTTCTTCATGCACCTAGATCAAACGAAACGAAACCCCATCTTCCACTGTGGTGGATGAACCTCCACCAGAAACCTCATCTTCTTTGTCGCTGAGCCGCTTTGCTGAGCCGCTTTATTGACCCATCACCCAGACAGTCCGCGGCGGCTTAAGCACCGGGAGCATGGTGCTGGCTGTTCCGGCACTGGCGGTTCCGTCGTCATACCCCACATGGGTGGCTGCGGGACATTTGAGTGGCAGTGGAAGAAGCCGAACAGATTCCAGTGACACACAGACGAAAGAGCCTAGGCCTTCGACGGTGCAGGATGACTGGTCCACTGTAATCACCAATTTAATCTATACATTCACGCCTTTGAACACTCAAGATCGATGATGATCACATCTTTGGAACCTTCAACGTTTGTCGTTTTGCTTCAAGCTGCTCAGCTTGGAGGGTAGCACCCCTCCGTGCCAATCCCAAATGGGAACACAATTTTGCGCAGGGGTTCTGCGCGTAGTTTTTCGCCTGAAGGACGGTGGCCCCCCGAATTCACGCCGTCGAATACAGTGCCGCACGGTGTTCAGGGCTTTCTTCGCACCTCCTGAAGCATCCGATCCCAGTGGGAGATGGATGTCCTCTGGAACCAGCTGTTTTGTGTGTCGGTTTCGCACGATTTGGTGTGAAGAACTTGCAGATGGGTTCATGTCTGATGAGACACCTCAGATGAGCTCAGATCAGGGAGGCCACCATCAGTCGCATAAGTGATTTGGCCGCAACCTGAGCTTGCGGCCAACCTGCCCCCGCAGAAGCTTCCAAAAGGGACGATCTGATCTGGACTTTGGAGCTTTTTCCGTGCGGCCGAAGCGATCCGATGGTGATTCGTTCGTCTATGCCAATAGACGAAGGTCATTGGCACTGATTACTTGGAAGGAGATGCTCTGATTACTTTGGTTTTCTTCTCAGATGAGGGTATGACGAGGAAACCAGTCGAAGCTGCAACTCCAGTCGAAGTCGTTAAAAAGGACAACACACTGAATGGATCTAGGTTCCTTGGCATGTCTACCCATTTCAGTGGCCACTTCTGTGAAACACCATATATCATCATATATCATGACTTCAGGAATTGTCTCAGCTAGGTCCTAGGTGAGCTCTTCATGCCAGTGATGATCTGTCTTTTTGGCACGATCACGAGACCCCCTCCTCCCCGCAGCCGACCTTCAGGTCAGGTCGGCACCATCCAGTCGACCATGTCCTCCACAGTGCTCCCGCTCCGCTCTCCGCTCTCCGGTCCCATCAAGTCGGCGGTGCCGAGGTGGACGACCCCAACGTCCTCAAGCAGGGCCGCCTGGTGGAGCAACGGAAGGGAGGCGCCTTCACCTCCTTCCAGGCCGGTGGGCCGGTGGACGCACACCGTGGATTCGTCGTTGTCGCTGGATCAGGCGGAGCTCGGTTTGGACCGTGGTTTTGGTTCGGTTTCTTCGGGTTCCACGGAGGGGAGGGCGGAAGAAGCTGATGAGGTGGTGATTTCTGGAAAGCAGGTTGTAGGTCAAATGGTGGGTGGGTGAACTGAAGGGCTTCCAATGACTTGGATGAGATTTTTGTGGCAGAAGTTGAGCTCGGCCCTAAGATGCCGGACCAAAGGGCCTTGTGGAGTATGACGACGGTCGGGCTCCCCGTGATGACCCCATCGCTTCGGAGCCATCCCTAGTAGCGTCCTTGTTCCGTTCGTAGCGATGCCATTACAGCCCCTAGTAGCGTCCTTGTTACTACTAGTGAGGCGCTTGTTACTAGTAGCGATGCCGTTTGTTACTGGTAGCGTCCTTGTTCCTAGTAGCGATGCCAGGAGCCATAGGACGGGTCCGAGTGGGTCAGGACAGCGAGCAGCTGGGCAAGCGGCGCCGGCTGCTGCTATTGGGTGGGGCTCTTGAGAGGGGCACGCCGGTTTGTCCGACGTGGAGCTCGGTGAGCGAGGAAGGAGAGATGAGGACACCCATTGAAGGCCCCAAAGTAAAGGGTCTTGCTCTTGCTTCTGCTTCTGCTTCTGCTGCTTCTTCTTCCTTCTTCCTTCTACTTGGGGAAGGGATGAACCGTGCCTGAGCCGCCAATAAACACTTAGGCCGATATGATATTCATAATCATGCAGTGAAAATGAATAGTAGACTGAGCTGTCCCGACCCCGAATCTTTAAGCGGTCGCATGCGGTCGCGGACGCGGTCACGGTTGGTCACCGTGATCCGCGGAAGGTCGACCGTGCCGACCGTGTCGATCTGAAGTTTCGTCGGTTTAATCATCCAGCTGAGGCATCTTGAAATGATGCCAACATTATTTTTCCTTGTCCCGTGTTGTGCTCTGGGGAACACGCGCGGGCTAGGGGCATTTACCTCTGAAAACTGGTGAGGTTGTTGAATTGGATCCTTTCTCGGAAAGTCTTGAGCTTCCTGTTCCAGGACTGACCCAGGCTTCCGTGGAGACCAATGCGCTCAACAATCGATATTTATTAAGGAAAGGCCCGTCAGGCACGTCCACTCGTCAAGACATCCATGATCCAACTCTTCAGCTGCTTTGGAGAGTCACGCCACCCCTAGTTACTAGTTCAGCTGGGTTCCGTAGATGTTGAAGAATGTCCGTCCCAAAATGCATCCCCCAAAAAGCATAGGCCATGCCCTTATGATCCAACCCAGTTGGATCCCTGGTCAGCTACAGCACCACTGCAGGGGTGGAGCTGCAGGATGCTTCGCGCTCTGGAAAGCCAAAGCTCACGAGGAGAATCGTAGGGATGTCGGGAATTGTTGGGATGTTTCTACAAGAAAACAGGTGGGTTTGAGTTTGAACTTGCACTTTGAAGGCTTGTTGGCCCCGCGACCACCTGGCTTTTGGGAATTGTCATGTGTTGGTGGCGGTCTTCCATGGTCTTCCATCTTCAATCGAGAATCCTGCGAAAGTATCAAGAGTCTCATATTCTATAATGGTCCAATATACAAGATGACCTGAGAACACTTGTGGTGCTTATGGCCCAAACTGATCATGACCCACACGTCTTGGGTCGGTCACCTACCTTGTTCAAAGCATCTCGCCGTATCTCGCACCGACGTGTGGCGTGACCCACACGTCGGGTCGTACCACGGATGGGTGGTGTTTCACCACCGCACGTGCACCGCCGGCACCGCCGTGAGGGAGCAAGCAGTCCAACTTCAGTTGGAGCTGCTGAGCGAGCGAAGGCCTCAGCCGCTGAAAGACAGACGAACGAGCTGTTTTCAATGTTTTCACGAGCAAAAGCGACCCTCAGCAGCGAGCTGGTAGCGAGCGGCGAGCGTGCACCGCACCAAAGGCTCCAGGGACTCCAGTTCACCGGTCGACTTGGAGGAGTTGACTTCGATATACTTCGATATTCTCCTCAAGACACCACCGATTCACCCAGCTCCTTGATCCCACACCATTCCACTTCTTTGGCTCCAAACCGGCCGCGGGGGTGTCACCTCCAAAAGCGCCCGGGGATGTCACCTCCCTCCAAACCGGCATCGATGTCACCTCGCCTCCGATCTCAGGTTCAGCTCCGCGTCCTTCCAGCGACGCCTGGCGGAGTTGAAGAACGCACATCCGAACGGGCCGCACTTCTACGTGGAGAGACGCAAGTTGATCCTCTCCGTCCGGATCCCAAGGTGTGGAAGAATGAAGAGAATACCAAAACACACCGAGAATGAAGGGCTTCCGGACAGCGACCAGATGTCCGCTGTGAGTGGATGCTGGTTGAAGGATTGAAGGCTGGATATGTTGGAACACTAATATGATATTGTCAGATCCAGCCTTCAAAGTGCTTGCAACAAGCACCATCTCTGCAAAAGCAGGTAGTATTTCCAGCTTTTTGTCCTTTTCGGATAGAATATGGAGCAGTTGAAAGTTACCGCCAGGATCCCGGTCTGAATTTCCACTCGAAAAGGGGCGTGGGGGCGTGCTGCAGGTTTACAGTTAAACATCTTCCCCAGGGTTGAACTATAAAATCATGATCACTAAAGTTGCATTAAGATGATTAATTTTTTGGGTAGAGGATCACTGGCTGGTCAAATTGAGATCACGCTTTTATAGTGAATTGTGTTTTCCAAAAGAAACAGTTTCTCACAAACTTCTAGAACAGAAATTGACTTTATAAGGAAAGGGTTGCCAGTGTAAAATTTGGTTTTGATGTTATGGCACATGTTTTTGCCTCAGATTTTAAACAGACCCACATGGACAACTTAAAAACTGATGATTATACAGCAAAGTGAGCTAGTGCAAAAATATGAATTTGATTTATAAATAAACACATTGATTTTATAAAGAAATAAGTGGCCACTTCTAGATAAAAATTAACATATACTGTAGAATGGTATATGTGTAAACGCATTATTCAATGTATTCGTGTCTTTGATCCATTTGGCGTGTGTCCGATTTCTTTGTGGTGACTGTTCAACACATAATGCCATAAAATCCCAGAGTAGAGTAACTCTGGATCTGTTGTGGCTGTACAAGCCTTTTATGGACCTGTGCGCGCCATTCTATCGTGACTTCATTTGGCTGTCCTGTGAGCTAAGGATGTCAGGTTTGTTCCATACTTGTGTTTATTTTACAGTTTTCAGTGTGTATGCGCACGCTGCTGGAAATAACATTGTATAGTGTAGCTCTCCCCCCCCAAACCCCAACCCTGCACGTTAAGTGCTATAAAATGGGGGGACCAGTAACTATGTAAATTCCCACGGGGATTCGCCAGCACCATTTCACTCAGATTCGATCAGCTAAAGCTTGACTATCGTGGTCTCCGGAGAATATCTCATCTGGGTGGTGGTTTTGGATATATTTGAGCAGCGTTCTAAATTCACTCTTCTTTTTTAGTCAGGGACCGGCGAAAAATCAGTGAACATAGTGATTTTAGCTGATGTTTGTAAGGTGTCCGTAAGGTTTGCCGTAAGGATGTGCAGACTTGAACGATGCCGTAAGGCTACCGGAAGCGAAACTTATCTATTTTGATTCTGTATCCTTTCTTGTTTTGCAACAACATATCAAATGTGACCATAGTGGACTTGCATACCTTCGCCGGAAGCACAACGTAAGAATAGCCATGCATACATGTGTCACCGTAAGCAAAACATAGAAAAAACGTAAGCTTTGCGTAAGGCCTACAGTAAGGTTTGATTTCTCGGCAAGAAAAGACAACGCAATTTTGAACACCGCTCATTTGTCTTCATTGAACCCACCTCCGATTTGTCCAGTGACTTCGATGATCACAGAAATGGAGGTTCCAGGCCTCATGTCATCGCTCGAACACCTCGATTTTCAAATGGAACGCGGTTTTCATGAAACTCACTCATGAAACCTCATGAGGGTTCCAGGCCTCCAGTTGCATTAAACCCTCTCATGGATTGCTTCCGATGTTCGTTCCCCGAGGTCCAGACGAAGGTCATCCCCAAGTTCGGCTTCGCCGGGATCTGGGTGGCGTTTTGGAGATGGTGGTCCGGGGTGCCCAGAGGTCGGACATCGGGGAGAGTGGTGTTTCAATGACTTTGGGCGACTTCTTCGGTTATAATCAGTACATAAAGAGTACATAATTATATATATATATATATTGTGTAATCAATATGATCTATAAGTAGAATGATAATAGGTGCTTTTGGGGTCCCCAGGTTACCAGATGGTGGACATTCCCAAAAAGATTCCAAATGCCTAGTGTCATGGAAACCTACCAGTGCGAGAAGCCAAGTTAATAATATAGTTGATATTTTGAGCCCATGTGCCAGAGATGCAAATGTCTTCCAGCCCAGCCAGTGGCCGAGGATCCCTAGATATACCGACATCAATCACTCTGAGAACTGTCCTGGGGGCCTTCTGGGGTAGAAGATCATACTTCATCTTCAAGAGTCAGGTAGTCAGGTCAAATGATACTGTATAGGATAGAGGTGGTAATTTCGCTTCTTCATGTTTGTTCATGTTCTTTTTCTGTGTAGTTCTGCAAACGTGCTTGATAACAACCCGATGATTTCTTCAAACCCAAACGCCTTAATAGAACCGTCAGAGACGTCCCCAAAGGTGCAAACGTGCTGCGACACCGCGACGCCGCGACGTCCCCCCACACGGCCGCCCTAGCGCGTGCTCGGGAGCTTCCCCGATGGCGACGGCGAGTCGGAACTCCCAGGGGACGACGGCCGTCGGTGGTCGGCCGTCGGTGGTCGGCCGGATGGGTGGGGACCAAGGGTGGCCCATGTTGGGGTGGGTCGAGTCGGGCGGCGGGTTGCGGTGTCATTGGCCGATTGGCCGATGGGAATCGGGGTGGTTGCCTCAGGCAGGCAAAACATTGGAAGTGTTGCTGAAAAGGCCAAAGTATTGCTCAACATCTCAACATAACTGTGGACCTGAAGGGCCCCACCGGCTGGGCCCCCAAACGAACGGGTCCAAGCAGCTAGGGTGCTCTCGCCAACCATGCGAGTGGGGCGCCAGGATGGGGCGACGAGGCTGGGAGATCGAAAGGTCTGGGCGCCCAGTGGAAGGTGGCGAGGCTGGGAGGGACACGTTTGGGCGCCTTTTTGGAGGGGAGACCCATGGGAGTATCCCAAGACGTGGACCCATTGGGGAGTATCCTGGCCGACGACTGGCAGAGATGAACAGATGTGATGTCGAAGTGCCAAAGAAGCGATGGTTCAGCCTGGTGGAAGGTGGTGGCAGATTTCTTTGGGTGCCGTTGTGAGATGCGACCAACCGCGTCTGGGCTTTCGTGATGACTGGCGACCACGGGTGTCGCGTCTTCGACAACTCCACTTGCTGAGATATGAAGAGATCACGCCATATGCCATATGAGTGTGGTGTGACAAGACACATGTTTGAACGAAACCCAAAGGATTACACCTAAGCAGCGGCAAGACACACGTCCGGAGCTCAAGAGCCAGTCGCTGAAGAGCTCGCTGCACCCAACGCTGCACCCAACGCATGTGTTTGGTGCCCCGAACGCCGACGCGGCGCGTGACCGGGACGACGAACGAGTGCCGAGTGCCAAGGCTCATTGGCGAACGAGAGGAGTTGGAAGCGACGAGCCCTCGAAAGGACGGCCGTAGCCGCAAGGTGCTGAGTCAGTGCATGCAGACCACCCACCAGAAAACAGTGCCTCCTTACAAAAAGATACAAAAGGATCCCTTTTGGTGGTTTTGAGGCCCCAGAAAAGCTGTAAACTGTAGGAGTCTGACTCTCTTGGAGCTTGGATATGCTTGGATGCAGACCGCGGACCGCGGACCGCGACACCGATGCACCGCCCGAGCGGTCCGGCAGGATGGCCTGGAGACCGATGCATCGGAGGAGGTGTTGGACCTCCAGGCCTCCACGGAGCGAGCGTTCGAACAGAGAAGCGTTCGGGTGGATGTTTGGCTCCAAACATATATAGATAAAACCGCGGTTTCAGAGAAGTTACCTTTGTTTTTTTTTCCGGTCAGTTGTTCCCATGGTAGATGATTCATCAGAGGGCTCAAGGGGTGGAACCATAAATCGATCTTAAAGGGGTTCAGAGTGACGCAGTGCAACATACGTATATCTGTGTTCTGGTTGCCCTTTTCTCCATGAAAGGGGATCCTGTACTATGGTGCTGTGATTTGCTGCTCACTTCCCCTCCATTCAACAAGAGATGCTTTCACCACAGCTGAAGTGTTGACAAACAAGCTTGAAGCAGTAGATCTACGATGCCCAGTTCCCGTCAAGCGGTGATTGAGCAGCGGAACGGGTGCATCACGGACAGTGATACTGGTTCAACTCATGAAGACAGTTGCCCTTACTTGTGCCTTGTCATGAAAACAGAGTCCCAGGAGCAAGGCTGCAAGAACATTCCTTTCTTAGCACGAGCAGCAGTGGTTGTTTTGCTTTTCGTCCTGTCCCTGTCATGAATTCTGTTGCGACTGTTGGGGAAGAATTGCCCAAACTTCATCCCAGGAAAGACACAGCTGGAGACTTTTTGTGCCTCCACATCCCCACAACCCCGGTCTTGACCCAATGCATGTATTTTTTCAAGCGCCTTTTTTGCAATCATCCTTCGACTTAAACCTACCGACTCACTCGGCTGACCCGAAGAGGGACGGCTGGGCCAGCCGGCGCCCGCCCACCTCGCCGTGCACTCGGGCGATGGCGATGCCAGGAGGCCCCTCCTGCGCGCTCCGACGCCGAGACCGTTCCGACCGACGCGGTCGACACCTTCAGCGACTTCGTGGCGGCGCTGGACGAGTTGGACCATGAGATGCCCGACGACGCGGTCTCCCCCAAGGTGGACACCACGGGGGTGGACACCAGGGGCTGTCCGGGGGCTGGGCCTTTTTCTGTCTCGTGGAGAGTCGTGTGGAGTCAAGTGGGAGTCGGATAGGAGATAGGAGGTAGAGGAGGTGATCGAAGAGCAAGGTGAGAAGCTCTTCCAGTTGGAGATGTTTGAGGAATTTTTGGATCCAACCCCCCAAAAGGACTCGTGAGAGATACTGTATGAGAGTCATCTTTTGAGTCCGCATGGGCACCTCCCAAGCTTGCTCCAGGTGTTCTTCTTGCTTTGGAAAGGGCTCCTGTTTTCTATGGGGGAAGGCATTGTGTTTATTCATGTCCTTAGCATAGCAGAAAGGACCCAGTGTCAACTCCGCTAACGGCCAGAGATACAGCCGAGGGTACGTGTGCGTGAATAGATTTGTTCAGCGATGAAGAGATGGAAGTGGTTTCGCAAATGATATAAGCACGTTTGCCCAGGGTGGATTCAGATATTTTTATGTTCAACTTGTACTTGTGATGAGCACGAACGTGCTGACTCATATGTTTCAAGTGACTTGAGATCATCAACTAGATATAGATTGAAACTTGAGACGGCTCCTTCAAGGCCCGGTCAGGTTCTTTCAGAAGTCGTTTGTGTTAAAAATGGCCAGGCTGGCAGCATGGCATTCGCGCCAAATAACACTGCGGTGGAGGTGCAAACCAGTTTCATTTATCATTGCTTTGCTTGCTTTGCGTCGAATATGGAGGGTTCAATCATGTTCAATATGTCTCGGATTGTTGGCATTCTATAAGGACTGGCCAAGCCGAAGCTCAAACAGACTTAGAGAAAAATCAACTATGTCAGGCTGATGCCATAGAGCATTCTCCCATCGAGGTGCAATGCTGTCGTTGTCCAGTTGAGATGCTTTCCTTGCGAAGACTTGTGCATCATTCCTACGTCTTATATAACGGATTTTTGTGCTTGACAATGTGTGTTACAGTTGAGACGTTTTGCCACTGGCACGGTTTTGCACCCACTTCCAAAGTCAGCGCACATGTGGCTGACACATTGATAGGCTGATACCTTGGAAGTATCAGATTCCAAAGAAGTGGAGGAGGCTCCCGGCAAGGTGCATGAGTCAGCATGAGTGCTTGGTGCACGTGCATATTTTCGTGTTGACTCTTGTGATAGATAATGATTACATATGACTGCAGTATATGATAATGTGAGAGATACCAGGACCCTCCAAGGGGTCTATAAGCCCCTAACCGCGTGATTCGGGGTGTATCGTCTAACCGCCTGCCACCGCGTTCCCCAGTGTTTCGTTCGGTCCTCGCAGCGGGAGTTCGGTTCACGGACGTATTCGGGCGGCGACTGGCGTTTTGATGTCATTCACTCCCCTCCGAATGGACCAACCTCTTCATTATGGGGGTAGTTTTAGGGTGGTTTGATTCATCCAGAGACTGGGACGGTCCCTGTGACCCTTCAACTCCCCGCTTCCTGTTTTCGAGGGCATCCACTCGACTCCCCGGTTGGACGGTTTGGGATGTCGGAGGTCCACCGGAGTGGTCTGACGCCCTGGGAGTCCAGTCGACTACGAATCGGTGACCCGAGTCGGATGGAATTTCCACCTTCAGTCGGTCGAAATATGGTCGAACTAGACTTCTAGGGCATAATTCATGTCCGAGAGAAAAAAGACTGAGTGTCCAGAATTGTCCAGAATGCTGTTCGATAATTCCTCACCTTAGGATTCAAGTTGGGGGGCGCAAGACCTGGGATGAGGCATATGGACTAGGCAAAACTGGGGAAGTGTACTTGGAGGGTGACTCCCTTTTTAAGAATCAGTTGTTCTGCGAACTCAGTTTACTTTCTTTTGGGCCCATGCCGTTGTCATTGGCAGTTTTGGTTGTTTTTGTGGATGGTTCTGCTTGGAGATGATGGGTTGAAGAAACACAACTGCTTTACAGGCAACCAGCCACCCATGTAATTATAGAGAGATTCTCAATGCAATATATAAATAACTAACTAAATAAATAAATATATATATACATACCCTCGGCAATGAACTACGACGGAGTTGTTGTGTGCTACACTTTTTTTTCCCGAATTCAGACTGCCGGCACTTAGCTTGGCAGTCCTGCGACAGAGTGAAGGTGTCTGCAGAATTCATGCGCATCAACACTGTTTGATGTCTGACGAGGCTGACGCGTCAGCAGTTGAGGACCGTTCCAGCGTGATGCGGAGTGACGCTTTGAGTCCTGAGAGTCGACACATCGCGGACAGATCATGCGACAGATGTGATTTTGTTGCCACTTCATGTTGACTGGCCAGTGGAACAGGCCCGCCCCCCGTCTCCAGTGGAGTTTTCTCTTACATTTTGAGAGAGGTCCTCCAGTTGATGTGAGGACGCTGAAGAGACTCCCATGGAGGTGCGGTCATGACCGGTGATTTGTCAGAAATCCTTCGGAATGACTCTGGCCCAGTCCTGATACTTCTTGTGCCTACCACATATATATATATATAGATAGACACATTTAAATATATATATATATCCGTTTGAAGAAACATTCTGTGCCTGAGGTTCTCTGAAGGCTTCCTGACTTGGCAGATCATACTTAGAAGCATGGGCAGATTTCAAGCTGGGACAGTGTGGTTCAGAAACCTTGACACACCTTGTCAGGATGATGCCTTGGAGATGGAAGTGGCCAGATTAGTTCAGGAGACTCCAGCAGAGGTGCTTGATATATTCGTGCAGCCTTGATCAACCTTTTTTGATCCGCAAGCGTCCGCTAGTATAGTAAGTGAAACAATGTCGAGGTGAATTGACTGGGTGCAACCGCGATCATCTTATATATATACATACTCTGACTCGATAACATTAACATGGAAGTAGAACATGGCCTCTTGAATAACCATTTTCCTCTACACACAGGTTGATTTCCACTTCCATGATTTCTATTTCAGGGAGTGTGTTTCAATTTCCCATACACTGTTGTGCGACAGATGTTGGGATTGCTAAATCTTTAGGTGTGCAGTTTGCAGAGATGTTTTGTGCCTTGCTCATCACACGCGAAGCAAGAAAGTAAGACATGGTGTTGGCACATCAGCTGTGGCCGCAGAGAGAGGATTTGCTGATCTTTTTGTGCAGAGGCATTTTGCATCTTCCGTCATAGTACTTGCAGTGGTTGCCAAAGCACTTCATTTCAGGCTGCTGCAGTTGAAACCGAAGTGGAGAAGGCCTTGACATGTGCATGATTGGTGAGTCACAATGTGATGAGCTGTTTTGCTCTCCACAGTTGACCTGCACACTAGCCAGCATTTGTGAGTGAAGGCGGTTTGTGATTGTTTTTGTTCTGGTGCCAGATTTAATTCGATGCGGCTTCGATGTGGGCACAGCTGGGACAGTCAGCCGCTTGTTTGGTCTACACATAACTGTAACATGTTTTTCAGGATGATGCTTTGGAGACGGAAGCAGCCACATTGGTTGAAGAGACTCGCGCGGAGGCGCTGAATTGATTGGCGTAACTGCGATTCAATGTCGGTTCTGGATTTCGGATTCACTGTTGTGACTGTTGTATGAAGGAGGTGTTCCCTTGCAGAATACTGACCACTTCGACTAATTACAGAGTTTGCACACTGTGCCTTGCACCGTGTGGTCAACACAACTTGATTTCAGGCTGACAGTGGAGCTGCCAATGCTGTTGAGGAGTCAACCGTCGAGGTGACTGCTGGGTGCAACCTAGTATGTTGGGAATTAGCTGTGTGTCAGTTGTTTTACACGTTTCTAGTTGCTGCTTTTTGTTCAGGATGGTAAGTGAAACAAAGTCGTCATACTACTTGCTGCGGTCGTGGCAAATTGATGCCAGGCTGCCGCAGTTGAAGACGAAGCAGTGGAGAAGGCCTAGACATGTGCATGATTGGTGGGTCGAGTTGTGTTCGTCAAGTCTTGTTCTCCGCAATTGTCCCATACTAGCCAGCTTGTGTGAACACAGTTTGTGATAGAAACCATTGGCAGATCATGCTTGGATGCGGTTTCGATGAGGGCACAGCTGGGACAGTCAGCCGCTTGTTTGGTCTACACATAACTGCAACATGTTTTTCAGGATGATGCGTTGGAGACGGAAGCAGCCACATTGGTTGAAGAGACTCCCGCGGAGGCGCTGGATTGATTGGCGCAACTGCGATTCAATGTCCGTTCTGGATTTCGGATTCACTGTTGTGACTGTTGTATGGCGGAGGTGTTCCCTTGCAGAATACTGACCACTTCGACTAATTACAGTGTTTGCGCACTGTGCCTTGCACCGTGTGGTCAACACAACTTGATTTCAGGCTGACAGTGGAGCTGCCAATGCTGTTGAGGAGTCAAACCGTCGAGGTGACTGCTGGGTGCAACCTAGTATGTTGGGAATTAGCTGTGTGTCAGTTGCTTTGCACAGTTCTAGTTGCTGCGGATGATAAATAAACAAAGTCGTCATAGGACTTGCTGCGGTCGTGACAAATTGATGCCAGGCTGCCGCAGTTGAAGACGAAGCAGTGGAGAAGGCCTAGACATGTGCATGATTGGTGGGTCGAGTTGTGTTCGTCAAGTCTTGTTCTGCGCAGTTGTCCTATACTAGCCAGCTTGTGTGAACACAGTTTGTGATAGAAACCATTGGCAGATCATGCTTGGATGCGGTTTCGATGTGGGCACAGCTGGGACAGTCAGCCGCTTGTTAGGTCTACACATGTTAACAATTCTTTCAGGATGATGCTTTGGAGACGGAAGCAGCCACATTGGTTGAAGAGACTCCCGCGGAGGCGCTGGATTGATTGGCGCAACTGCGATTCAATGACGGTTCTGGATTTCGGGATTCACTGTTGTGACTTGTGCGACAGAGGTGTTCCCTTGCAGAATACTGACCACTTCGACTATTTACAGTGTTTGTGCACTGTGCCTTGCACCGTGTGGTCAACACAACTTGATTTCAGGCTGACAGTGGAGCTGCCAATGCTGTTGAGGAGTCAACCGTCGAGGTGACTGCTGGGTGCAACCTAGTATGTTGGGAATTAGCTGTGTGTCAGTTGCTTTGCACAGTTCTAGTTGCTGCGGATGATAAATAAACAAAGTCGTCATAGGACTTGCTGCGGTCGTGACAAATTGATGCCAGGCTGCCGCAGTTGAAGACGAAGCAGTGGAGAAGGCCTAGACATGTGCATGATTGGTGGGTCGAGTTG
>CAXIVM010002104.1:0-28000 GCA_964035705.1 Porites rus | reverse complement strand
GTGTTCGTTTTCTGGAAAACCAAAACGATTTGAGGATATTTGAGGCCCTTTGTTCAGTCTCTGTCGCCCTCTTTGTCCCACCAGCGCCCGGTTCAGCGCCCGGTTTCGCGCCGGGCGTGGCCTGGAGATGGCCCTCGGTGTCGCTGAGCTCCACATGGTACACGTAGCCCTCCTCTTTTGGTCGCGGAATCGGAGCAATCGGTGGTTCGAACTGCCGGGGAGGCCGGGAGGTGTTAGGCAAATGGTATTATCTTGCAGACGTTTTGTAACTGGTGTTGTATTTTTTTCAATATTAGGTCCCTCTTCCTCCCACCAAAAGCTGAAGAAGGTTGGTTCCACCCGAGGATCCGGGAACCCTGAGCGACCCATGTCTCAACAAGCTTAAAGCCTTGTGCCTTTGGGGCCTTTGGGTATTAAGATCTGGTGGATCCAAATGCTACCATCAAAAAGGAAGTGTTTCTTCAGATTTCTTCTATACGACCCATGGTGAGGACCGTTTTTCAACCATCCTTTTCATCATGTCAGATCCCTATTGTATATATCGAATCATGCAGCTGTACTCACTTCTAGATCTCCTCTTAATGAGGGTCCCCTCGATTTGTCACACGCGCCCAAAGGCGGCGCTTCGTTCGTGTGTTCGCTCTCTGCCCATGACATGTCGCAGTGGTTCCAAGGTCCCATCGTCCACCCAAAACGATGGCCCAAAACGATACAACGGCAGGTTGCTGCAGTATACTGCTAGTTACATCCTCCACCATGTCATTCCCCAACCCCAGGGCGAACACGTTGTAGCTCCGAAACAAAGGGTATGACATGGTATGACTCACCTTCTTAAGAGGTCTAGGGCAAAGCATGAATCCATGACCCAAACACTCCATGGAACTGCCAGATTTGCGTAGGCCAAGATTCCAGTCCTGTTATAGTCATACCCCAGTTCGGGTCTTCAACGCACTGCAATCAACGGAAAGTTGTCCCGTCCTGCGGCAAGTCGCAATTGAACTCCCCTGAGTCCAACTGCAAGTGCTCCACTTCCGGGCAGAACAGCGGCACGAAGTAAGCCTCACTTCGATGGCCCGACCGAATCCTGCGCCCGTCGGCGTGCCGTTTGACCCAAACTCACAGAGATCAATATCCCGATTCCAACCTCCATGAATTTGGCAGGCTTTACCAAAGAAGCATTGTTTTACTAATGTTTTTTACACTACAAAACCAGGTCAACATATAATATATATTTACATGTACACATGTACACACAAAAATGAATGCATCTACTGTCAATGTACTCTCCGAATGGGACCATCAGTGCTACACATGCAGTGCTTCACATGCATCCTGTGCGGCATCCACGTCCAGCAGTTCGGTGTCAAGTTCAGGGCCAAGCTGAAACAAATCCTCTCAACCGATTGAAAGGGTCGTCAAAACAAACAACGCCTATATAAACCATGCGTTTCTACTCTCAGACTATTGGGCGATTGCAGGTGTTGATGCTTTGAAAACACCTAGTCCCAAGAACATCGATTCTCAAAAAACCCTTCTCCCTCCCCCGATCGCCACGCCGCATGGCTCAGCGGCGCCGCCGGCCGCGGCGCAGCGGTGAGCGGCACGTCGTGGAGGAGCTCGACGCGGAGGTCCACGTCAACGTGGAGCTCCGAGTGCGGTGCGGGTTCGTCCTTCTGGGGGCCATATCCTGAGACGAGCAGCGAGCAGGTTGGAGACCATCGCTAGTAGGGGAATCGCTGGCGGAGTAGCTACTAGGGTGGAGGCACTGGTGGAGGCCATTGCTGGATAAACAACATGAAACAGAGAAAACTGAAATCTTGTACAACGAGATGACACTGAATGTAATTGACGTGATTAGTTACTGCCTGCAACAGAGGCATCTGGCCTTTCCCAGTTTCATCCAAGTTCCAATGTTTTTCAGGACCGCTCTTTAGTCATCGTTGGTGCAAAAAGGGGCAAACTCTACATGTGAGGTGGGCCATGTCATTGCGGGGGCGATGGCCATGCATGGCCTGAGATTTCAACAACAATGGGACCGTGTTCCCAGAAACAGAGTCCATTGGACTCTGTTGAGTTCCTCGCCGTTTTTGTTTCCAAGCCCCAACTGCGGACGTCCAAAATAGGTTTAGTCCATGGACTCAAGTCCAAGCGATTTCTGAATCCTTCGGAACGTTTCTTACTGTAATATCTGTAATACATAAGACTCATAAGACCATTGCTATTGGGTAGGAGGCCATCGCTCGTAGGTACTCAATACTAGGGCTACTAGGGGACCCACAAACCATCGAAAAACTGGTGTTCCCTATAGCAAAAAACATGACTTTTGTATGTGAAGACCGCTGCTTTCATCGTTTTGAGATGTTTTGAGGGCCCCCTGGTACATCTTAATACATAAGACCGGGTTAATTGTTCTTAAGCTCAATGTGTTTCATCGAGTCCAACACGACTGATACGCCCAAGGCACTCAGAAGAGGCAAGCGCCAGGAGATCTGGATCCCCTCCGCCAAGCGCTCGAGCAGCTCGGGCGATGCACTGGCTGCGAGCGGCTTCTCCTGTGCGGCGACGACTTGGTGGAGCGGGGAAGGTACTCTATACTCAGTGGTGAAGGTAGATCGAAAAAGGAGCTTCAGGGGGCCAAAGATCGAACTAAGTACGTGGTTATGCTTGGGTTCTTAAAGGGCGCGTCTGTCCGAGTTTGGTCATTTGGACGTCGGAGCTACCCCGAGTGGTGCACATTCATGCCAAATTCACTTAGCTACCAAACAAGTGCTGGAAGTCGCCCAGATCAGATGCGCCATTTTTAGGCTCCGCCGGTTTGCTGCTTCTTCCAACGAGCAACCAGGGTGTCATGACGTGCTTTTGGGCTTGCTTTGTCGCCGAACATAGGTGATGACGTTGATGACGTGTAATCAACCACGGAGCGGCACGACTGCGGACCACAAAGACCTTTAGCATCCTCTGACGAGATAGAAGGGATTTCCATAGACTGAAGGCGGCCCTCCTACAAGAATGGCCAAATTCTGCCTAGAGAACCAAGAACCCCTAAAAACGTCATACTAGATGTTTTTTGAAGGAAACACGAGTTTCAGTTGACTTCCTCAAAACTCAAAACGATACGATTGCCTACGGGATTCTACGGGTTTTCTACGGTTTTACACGTGTTCGAAACTTAGTGCTTTTGGAAAAACATATATGTTCCACAGAAACACAATGTGTTTGGTCAAGTGGAGCCAAAACACGATGTTTTCCATCAAACACGACAAATTCGTAGGTTTTGGGTTCCACGGGTGGTTCCAAATGTATACCAGCACCCGACTTCACAAGGCATCAATGGTTCGACCTGTTAAGGCCTAACAACCCTATAGAGGAGACCTGTAGAGTCGGGTGCTGGTAACTATTTTCTGACTCCTACTTGTCTCAAATCGGGAAAGCACACAGCATACCCCACAACAGCTGTTCACAGCTGTCCAAGTGAGCCTCCCCAGGTTGTTTTCGGTGCTTGTGATCCGTTTTCTTTCATTTGGATTTGCGGCTCAGGACGATTTCTTCCCCAAGCCAGGGGATTTACCGAATCGGGAACCTACCAGATCACCCTAATTCAGCAAAACCAGCGTTCTTCTTAGTGCGTTCCTCAGTGCAAAACTGCCCGACATCCACGAGTTCGTGAGTGAAGGCTCGAATTGCCCCGCGGACACCGGGAATGCCGTTTTCCTCTTAGAACTCAAGATAAGAATCCCCAGTGGTAAAACCTCCAAAGGATAGGGTTTCCTAGGGCATTGATTCATCTGAGATTTGCTGTCCAGCTACCTGGTAAACCCATCATGTCCAATTATATATGTTCCCCATTTCTGGGGATTTACCCATCAAAAAACCACATCACCATACATCAGCAAAACCCAGGTCAGACCCAAGTCATCAAGTGATCGACAACTCATCTCCTTTGGAAGCTCTCGCTCATCCGACCACAAACGCCAAAGTGCGATCCGGTTCCCGCACAGAACCTGGTGGGACTGACGAGTCTCGAATCTCGGCGAAGGGGCGAATGACCATCCCGTGACTGACGTCAAACGACCATCCCGTGACTGATACCAAACTCCATCACCGGCAAAAAAAACATAACCGAACTGATCCGAACTCAGAGGGCTCTTTTGTTATGCAACCTGTAGGCCTGATCTGCCAAAAATTCGTACAGTCCCATGTGACGACATACACTGCACCTTGGGGCGGAAGCCGTAGCTGGTGAGCTCTTTCACATCCGGGTGCACTTCCTCTACTATGTCGAGGCTGCACACGGCGTCCTCGAGGATCCTCGCGAGGCGCAGCGCGTGAGAGCGACGACACGACGCGAAGGGGGGGCCCAGCGGAACGAAGCCCAGTGGAACTCGTGACGGAGCTGAGGAGCTCCGGAGGGTTTGGATGGTCCGGACTCGGTCCATCGACACCTGCCCGCCTTGCGCAAACGTGACACCAATTCAATGTAGACCAAACCAAAAGCCCGTAAGACACTGTGAATGGGCCTCCAAGCTGCCAGCAATGGCCTCCTATTCCATGTATTCCATGACCAAAAGCCCTGACATGTGCTAACTGTTCTTTTCAATGCCAATGCCAGTTGAGGGGGTGGGCGAGCAGTTGGGCCTGAGCATGGCCAGTCGAACGCCGGGGTGTTATCGACTTGGTCCAAAGGTAGGCGAGCTTCTGGTCACACAACACGGTACTATTGGTGGAAGACAATACTAGACCTATTGACAGTGAATCTATATACCGAACTTCATCTCTGCTCTGTTTAGGAGAAAACAAATAAGCAAACTTTAGTAGTGACACCCATTAGATCCCGTTAGCTTAATTTCATACTCTTTGTAGTAATTGCGTCAACCTTTCACTTTTCATCTAGACCGGTCTACCCCACGCTTCCCTGACTTTCTGGGGGCATCTAGACCGATGTAAGTGAATCCGCCGGGCCATGATGGGCCTCATGATGCCTCATGCTCCATCCTCTCCACAGCTCCGGCACCTGAGGAAGGCCTCCTTCTCTGCCGCCTCGACCGGCAGTGGCAGAATCCGATCTAAAGCGCAGGTGTAGTCCACCTGTTCCTCTGTCCTGGGTGCGGAGGGTGTCCACGGTGTGCCAAGAAACCCCAAAGCACTCTGGTCCTGGTAGAGAAATGAGAAATAAACAACTAATAGCAATGGCCTCCAACCTATAATAGCAATGGCCTCCAACCTAAGTGCGATGGCCTCCAACCTAATTAATAGCGATGGCCTTCCACCCAATAGGCCTGAACAAGCCAAAAGCGCCAACTATCTAAGGTTATAAAAACCTTACCGCAATTTAACATAACATTCGGGCAGGTTGGAAATTGAGGCATCAAACGACTCCGTTTGCAAGTTTGCACTTGTTCATGCAAAGTGAACCCAAATATAAAGAACATCCATGTTCAAGGAGGAATTCAGGTCTTGAATCCCAGTTCCAAAGCCCTCCGATCACACCCACTTCTCTCCAAGATGCTGCATGCTACTGGCAATTCTTTGGCCAAGTAAGCTGAGGTAAGCCTCAGAACAGGCTGAACGGACGAGCGTCGGGTCGGCGGATTCACTTACATGTCTGCAGCAGCACCTGCTGTTCCCAGAGCCGACCTAATGAGTCGAACGCAAGGAGTCAGTGGGATTCCATCATCTTTCAAGAAACAAAGATGTAAAGAAGATCTGAACACATGGAAAACATAAACATATCCAAACGTAAAACAACGGCTTCCGTCACGTTTCTTGAACGTTTTTTTTTTATTTTCGGCGTCTCTCTTGAAGGTTAAAAAAAGATCTGAAACCTTGAAAAATGGCTCCAAAAACCAGATGTCCAAAATCGTTTTTTTGAAGCAACTCCGACCAAATGTCCAGAAAATGGTCCCCAAAACCACTCAGTCTGCTCCCCCCGTGGTTTTCTTTATTTTTCTTTGATCTGTTTGAATTGTCTGCTCCCCTTTCAGCCGCCTGACTCTCCAAAAAAGCCGAGTAGACCTGCTCTTCCAATTCCGGTGAATGAGTCCGTCCGAGTCCTTCCAAGGCGTGGTGCTGGAGGAGATCCCAAAATAAAACACAGCAACACAAGTCCACAAGAGAGAAATGCAACCAACCAAACAAACCCAACCCAACCAAATCCAACCAAACATAACCCAAAACCAACCAACCAACCAAAACAAACCAACCAACCAACCAAACCAAACACTTAAGAAGACTGCTCTCCCAAGTCGACTTTTGGGGAGGACTGTTCGACCAAGGCAACTCATTGACTCACCAAGCCAACGAATCAAAGTGGCTCTGGTACAAGCGCCCATCTTCGGCGCTACCACACGCCCCGATCTCACCGCAATGATCACCCGCACTGCGTCCTGAAGACGGTTCGGGTTCCCGGACCCCCCACCGTGTGACGGAGGGTGGCTGGGTTCGGAAACACAGCTTGGAGGAGATGAGACACAGTTCGGTCTTTTGTGGGTCGAAGACTAAGGAGGCTTTTGTCGATGCTTTGAGGATGTTTCTAGCTTCCTCACTAGCAGTGACAGCCATGGCTGCAAAAAATCAACGTATGCAAGCCCTCTTTCTGGATAAGAAAGACAAGCAAAGAGACAATAAATTAATACGCTCCGCATGTGCGGCTCCTGGCAGCCCTTCAGCTTCTTGATCGGATGAGGCACATAGCCCATGCCCAAGCGTGGCCTCAATCATTCGTGTGTCGACGGCCATCGATTCTGAGGGTTTCTGAACCTGCTCCAGGTCAATGTCCAATAATTCAACAAGGAACCTGGATAATCAATCCAGCATCCATCAAACAATAGAGCCACCCGTTGGTATATCCCAATTACAGTGGATGATGATTGTTGGTAAGGACCCTTACCGAAAATCTTGTTACTTGCAATTAATGGGACACACCCTATAGCGACCCACATGAAACACTCGGGTCGCTGTTGCTGGTGTTGCTAAATGGTTGGCAGCCCTGAAAAAGGATTCCAAAGACCAAGCACATCTTGTGAGTTGGATGCATTTCACCAATCAAAGAAGTATAAGAAAGCAGCAACGTGCGCACGTCGACAGAAACGTACAAAATGTAACCTGGATAACCTGGGTCGTTACACCGAGTTCCTGAGCTTCCCAGGCCCATGGAGAGTGAGCCAAGGCCCTCCATGCCTTGGACGTCTGAACCCGGACTTTGGCTGTCAAGAATGGATTTTGACAAATCCAAGAACCAAAAACGGATGAGAAAACAAAACCATGGCCATCATATGCTGTAATCGTTTGGTTTTCATAGTCTGCCTATCAGAATCTATAAGAGTTTTGTGGGCTCTCATCCGGTTTTGTTCTTATTGTCTTAGCTCTTGTCTTATGACCGGCTGACCTTCGCAGCCTTGAACATGTAGCCTACTTCGCTGGGGAATAAAGCCAACCGCGGCGGATTGAGGAGCATGAGTCTCTCTAAGTTGGAGACCTCTCAGTGGCTGTTCTTTTCAATCAAACAAGGCTCCTGATTCTTCTCATAGTATGAGGATCCCATAAGAGTTTGTTTAGGGATTCTCATTTCTTCTGACTGACTAGCATGGTTCTCATGGCTCTCTCCATCTGCAGACTGCGGCCCAGGCGGGTTGAACTGGTCCACCCTCTCCTCAGTGCGTGAGGCCGATGCTGTGGCCCAGTGACTGCAACTTGTTGAAGAAAAACACAGGTGCATAGAGAGTCCCAACCGAGTCAACATGTTTTCTCAGAACCAGGGAGAGCATCATATAATCAACCATATAATAGCGAAATACATCCATAGTCCGTATGCCCTCCAACAGTCATGTAAGTGGATTGCATGGTCGGAAAGAGCATGAGATCCTCTGCCAACAGGTGGTTTTTCCTCCACAAACTGGCAGTTGGGATCGAATTCCACGTACCTGCCAAGGTCGCGTCGCCAAGGTACGGAATGCATCACCATGCAGGAGACTTCATTCATGTAAATCCATCTGGGCACCTCCTCAGAATCCGAGCCAGGTTGAGGCTTGGTGCAGGCATTGGATAATCCAACGCAAAACAGCTATATATCATATATATATATATATATATTTGAAAAGAT
Organism: Porites rus; assembly: GCA_964035705.1. Classification (NCBI taxonomy): domain Eukaryota; kingdom Metazoa; phylum Cnidaria; class Anthozoa; order Scleractinia; family Poritidae; genus Porites; species Porites rus. The sequence continues at coordinate 19,902 of CAXIVM010002104.1, read as the reverse complement.
CACATCTTCGTTTTGCAAGGTTCTAGAGTTGTACATTCTACCATCTCGAGGGACCTCAGTAGATGGCAAGGCAGCCATTGGGCTGAAAGACTTGTGAAGCTGGAAAATGCATCATGTGGTCAATCACATACATCCCCTCCAGAAGATTGGGTTTGCTGTCCAATAACACATCATATACCACCGGAAAGGGAGATTTCAATATAGGAACAAAGAAACCATCACCTTAAGCAAAACCGAACCTGGAGTGAGCTTGCCCTCAAGTCCGACCCGCGAGGCAGGTTGCTGAGTGCCCCAACGGGTGTGTCCAGCCTGTGAGCACAATCGACTCAAAGCGCATCATGTTGGAAGCCGAAGCTGCCATGCCAAGAAGCTGCCAACCAGGCAGAGCTTTAAGTGGGACCTTTCCGAAACCAGGAAACCAGGCCTTCTGCATGGGGGGTGAGACATTCTCTTGCATGCCAAAAGTTTCGCATGCTCTTGAGACTGGTGCGACGAAAGGAGGGGCTCTGGGGGAATGCATTGAATACATGAGCCATCACTAGAGATTCCGGACTGGAGACAGCCACCCTCATTACCCATTCAGCACCGGTTTGCCAGTTGGGTGCTGTGCCCGGCGGACGGTTGATTTCTCGCTGCTCTGATCCCCACTGGAGCTCATCATCCCCCACTTGAGGCGCAGACTTGCATCTTACAAGACTTGGCCCTCAGAAACGATCCGACTGACCTATCCCCTCAACCTCAAGACCTGACCGGCCTGACCGGTCTGTCTCTCGAATTCTCCTCGACTAGCCAGGACATGTTGGAGGCAACGCATCTGACAGGCTTACAACATTGGAAGATCTGGTCCTATGGGTCGACTTCCCCCCACCCAAGTCGATCTGGCAGGCACACGGGAACACGCACAGACACCACCTCCCTGCATGGGGGCAGGTGGCGGAGTTGCAGATGGGGGGCCGGTGGACATGGGCAGCTTGCAGGAATCGGCACAATGCTCAGAAGGACACATCATCCGTTTTTTACCACAAATTCTCATTGGAGCCCTAGGGGTTGGAAGATATGGAGTCCAACCTACTCCAACCAGACGCCCCTCAGTAGCTGGCCCGACCGACATCGACCGGGTCCACCGGGTCAAATCACCGGTGGAGTTGGGTACTCAAAAAAAACACTGTCAGATGTGTGGCATAGCTTCTCTTAGAAGTTCAACCAATCACTTGCCTGCTTCTGTGTTGCCTACACCTCTATCTCTCGGATCTCCCTCCATGTTCACCCGCACCTGTCCACCGCTCCCGCCCCGAAACCACCACCGCCCCCCACCTGCGTGGCCGCACGAGGAGCCGCCCATAATCGTCGATCCACAGATGCGCCTCGCAGGGCCTCAACGTCACAGGCGGTGCAGCGGTGCACGACCGAGCTGTGCCGCGGTGCTGCCGCGTCGGACTGGTGCAGCAATCGGACCGGCGCATGGCCTGGTCCTGTTCAGAGGTTGAGATCTTATAGATCAACTGCTTCTTCCATGTGCATAGTGGTTTCATTGACGCAAAGGGTCTAGGCATGGCACAGAGTGACCCCGGCAAAATCAAGTTAACACAAAAACTGGATAATTCGACTGGAGCCTTTGCTACTGCGGCGTTGCAGGATCGATATGTCATCGTCGCTATTTGCTGCTGGACCTAAGGTATATACATCCTTGATGAATCAGCCTTTGTCTCAAGCTGGTTTGTACTACAAATCTCTTGACCAATTTATCAATTGGCTAAGTCCACCGCGGACCAAGCTTCGCGTGATTCCAAGCGTTGAAAGACTTATAAGAGAGGCTGGTGGCAGGTTTCTTGATACACAATGATACACAAACGGCACAGCCCAAATGACTGAAAGAGGAATCCTCCACTATGGAACGTGCCCCTCAAATCACCTTAAGAGGTTTATTGCCCGAGACAATTTTTTTGAGTGGTGGAACTTGCAACCTACTCTACTGTCTCAGTTCTTACTAATCTGGTTGAATGTTGGGTAATCATGGTTCATCCATGTTCATCCATTTCTGATTGTTAAAAGACACCCATCCATGTCCAACTGGATTTGATCATGTTCTGTTCAGATCTTTGGCGACACAAGATACGATTACATATCCGTAACCATATACATATACAACCACCCTGGAGTACATAGAATATGGAATTGAAGGTTCCGGCCGTTTTTTGTCCACGAACTTTTTGAACATCCAAACGGTTACATAGAATATAAAAACATGGATTTCGAGCTTTCAAATCAACCAAATTTTTGAAACATAGAATATTCCCTAATCCCACCGGTGCAATTAGAGATTGTTCTACCTCTTGTGGAAAACAGTTATATAGAATATTGCCTGGATGATAAGTTAAAGCCAAGCTTGTCTGTTGTCAACTTCATTAAAATGGAATTTAAAAGGAACGTTTAAACTAAACTATACCCTAGGCGTCAAGTACTATTAAATTAACAGAAAACGACGTTATGCGGGTGTGGCTTTTACGCGTTTTTGTGATTTGTGGTTTTCTGTGTTTTTTTTTGAAAATGTTAGTTGTTTTGAAGAACGTGTCTAGCAAAAATGTCGACTTGTAATCTATCAAATTTCTCATCAATCTGATTCAAACATACTAGTTCTCATTGATTCCCACACAGAAGTCCATCAACCATCATCTATCAGCAAGTCCACGACATCCCATCAAACAACATCAGGTCATCACCTCTATGAGGGAGATCTGGTCTCCAAGACCTCCAATCTCAATCAGTCCTCAATCTCCAGCAACTGGGGCCTGGGCCTGGGCTTCTCTAGGGGGGGGGGGCGCCAAAAAAAAAAATAATTGGTTGTCCAATTCCAGGAGCATTTTTTTTTTTTGTTTGGGCGCCCCCCCCCCCTAGAGAAGGTAGCCTTGGGAATGAGTAGTGGCCACACAGCCAATTCAGACCCTCGGTGTATCTAAGGCTGGATCATTCCATGGGCTTCATAAGATTCTTTGGAAGATTTCGTCATAGATGGGGGGATATGCAGCATAGATCTGAAGAGCCATTGGGTGAGAGCAGTGGAGATGAGCAGGATTGGTCCAATCGAACTTGTGGGATAGGATGTGAGCTCCCAAGTGACCCTGAGAATGAGGATGAGGCTTATTATGGGTATGGACGTCAAGAAGGCCATGCAAAACCCAATTCCAATCAGTCATCCAGGTCCAGTACTACTAAGCAAGTTTCTCAACTTTTGTTGGGCGTGGTGGGCACATTGTGTTTCAAGATAGTGATCTTCTCTCATTTCATAAAGAATGTGGAGGGAGAAGCCCATTTCATAAAGAATGTGGAGGGAGAAGCCCAAAAAGTGCTACCTTTGAAACAATGAGAATGCTTATGGGCAAGGAAGGGTAGAGTTGGATCCAGAGGTTTTTTAAACAAGAAAAGTTGGTTTTGTTTAGGAAACAGGAGCACAAGAACATATCTAGACTATAACCATGGAAACTCTGACTAAACAGGACAAAATCTAAGAAAAACACCACAAAAGCACGTAAAAACCACACCCGCATAACGTCGAACTCTCTAAATTAATAGTCCTGAGACTGCGACCATTATATTCAACCAAAGGACATTTTGTCTTGTCAGAGAGCAGGCTGATTGTGTGTGGCCGTGGTGGATCAACCACTTGGAGGATGATGGTCCATTGGGCACAGATGACAGTGCATATCCTGGAATCCAACTTACGTTAATGTAGATCAAGAAATATAATGCTTGTAAGTCACACTGCGCACGCGGAGTGTATACTGATCTACGCATGTACATTAGTAGCTATTAGACCATGAGCTCGAACAATCCACGACCCGCTGCTTTCATGTGGGCGCTGACTCTGGATCGATCCCATGAAGAAGTTCATAAAGCGTGCAGGACTTGGCATGAGATAAATGCACGCGCATGTCTTTGAAAGATGGCCTGGCTCATCGATGTCTCAATCATCGATGGCCTACCTAGTAGGTACCCTCCAGAAGATCTCTCAGCCTTGGGAGGAGATAGACGACGATGCGATTGGTGCGCACTCCCTTTCCAGCTTTGCTAGCTAGTACTGTGTACATACTGTGAATTGATCTGTCAATTCACGTTGTTAAGATGGATCAAGAGAGTGGAAACTGTCGTCAAGGTCATTATAATAATGAATCGTTGCAATGACTACGGAAATTGTCACTGCAGCATTTTTGTGGATCCCTTGCATAGTTATTTTGCGAGCTATAGCATCGCACAGGCCACTAGTATGCACAAAAATATATATGAGCTAGGAGATCCTTTGAAAATAGCATGCATAGGGGAGATCCATCGATTTTAACTTTAGTGCTGCAATGGATGTGGCTTCTACTGTCCAGTCTACGCCAAATGCGCGAGTTGAGCTCCTCAAAGTTTCCTGTTTCCGGCTCTCCTGTAATATATATATATATGTGATTATAGGTGCTAGTAGTGGCGCTAGTCAATGGGCAATATAGGTGCTAGCTAGCAGTGTGCTATTTGTCAAGATCGCATGTGGTGCCCGCATGCCAGCGATGATAGATATACGATTCCTCATGCACAGGCGTTCTTGACAGACATCCTGGAGGATGACGATTTCCTGAACAAGCGCCGCAAACTCCTAAGGCAAAGAGCAGGTCTTACATCAAAAGACAAGAAGCTGGTTCTAGCCTCAATTCTCGGACCTGCCTTTCCTGGCATGACGTACTGTGTGCGCGTATTTGCAGTGTGGATTGTTTGGACACATGCTTGCAGATTTTCTGTGCCATGTGGAAAGGGCATCCAAAGCACATATCCAAAATCTAGTACGTACTTGTGCGCACATGCATGCAGTTGTAGAGTAGATTTACTCAGGCGCCAAAGTTCGAGTTCATCATCCTTGACAAGGATCATGTTGGATCGCGAGAGGCCAGCGTCAAACCATGCAACAACCCTTCTTCCATGAGCTTTGAAGTCTGTAGCCTCTATAGATATGATTTGACATTACTGTACCAGCATGGGGTGATCTACAGGGACAGTGCACGCTCAACATTAATATATAAGTACTAACTTGACGCCTAGCTAGGTCGGAAATCTATATAACATAAAAATACATAAAATATTTTTTGCAGGTGCAGTGCGACGCCAACTTCTGGTTCATCCTGCAATTCTTGGCCAGCTTCTCTCACGACTTGCCCCGACCCGGTGAGGTCAAGGTGGGACATGTGCATGCGGGTTGGGAGTCAACCTTTTTAAATTTTGAAAAAAGGAGTTGTGTTTTCCAAATGGAGTCGAGTACAAGTGCAGTGGATTGCATTATTGCACCTTAGGCTCCACATGTACTCTGCCTTTCCGAGCCAGGAGGCTTTATCTGCAATCTCCTACCACTACCGGCTGAATGCTTGGAAAGACTTTAAATCTCATGAGGCCATGAGCAACATGTTGCAAGTTGTCGTTGCAAGTTGCCGTGATATCACGTTTTATATATTATTCGATAATTGAGATGTACTTGGAAGCTTCGATCTATGATCAGTAACCACGCATGGATAATGAATTTCTAGAACGTCTTAGCTGCGCAGGTGTGGGCAGAGACCGAAGGTGGGATACTGCGGGCGACCATGGCCTACTGCCTTGCTAGGTTTCAACGAAACAAGGACACCAGGCCGGCCATTTTTCGTGAACTGCAGATGTGCCAACTAGTGTGAACGCAGGTGCCTGATTCACCCCAGCCTCTATCACAGCAAAACAGCATCCAATTAATTAAATGCCGTGTCACCTCATGAACATGGCTAGGCAAGGGCACGATCGAATGCGGCAGATCAAGGATGTGATCCGCTCCAAATTGATGGACTGCTTTTTGCACATCGATCGATCGCTATTCCTTTTTACAAACTCATGGATAGATCTGCCATCGTATGCGTGTATATTGTAATTATACACGATGCGCTAACGGCAAGAAAAGCAGAAATGCATACGACTGCACCGTGGGACCAACATCAATCGATCTCTGTTTATAAAACACTTTTGGCCTATAGACAAGTTCTTTCGTGCAGAGTGTGTTCCAATAATGCTTTCGATGTTGATCCCCATCACTCAGCTCGCTTGGTCCAGACCAGGAGCATGGTCTGCTCAGCCCTGACGGGAAGAAAACTCTAAGCAGCGGCCGTGGAGCATCAAGACTCAAACAAGAGGAGGCAGCTTGCAGGGGTTTCTGCTGATTTCATGATCAATCTAATAAACCTGTCACCATGTGCCAAATGACCAAACAAAATAATATCAGATTTGCCACTACTGTCCACAGACAAGATCTAAATGCATGCACGTACAATACTATTTTTGGATCATGGATGAGATTGCTGATGGATCAACACATGCATGTAGCTTAAACCCGTCTGCAGGCTGCCAAGAGGGCAGTGGCTATGGCTGGGGAGACCCAAGAGACGCACACGGGCAATTCAATGGATACCATGGAAACACAGGTCCAAGACTCCCAGGCTCAAGAACCAAGTCCCAGCCCAATCTCAAAATTTACATTGGGCGATGGAACAGGTATTACTACTGCCAATCTATCATCTTCTTCATCATCTGGACCCTGTGACGAGGAAGGTGCCGAAGAAGAGCTGGTTGGTTTCGATTTCTCTTGGTTTGGATCCAAAGGTGAAAAGAACAGGAGTGGGATGTACTCAAACGCCACACAGATTGCAGACTTGAGCCAAAATGGCATTGCACTTTGGCTAATGAAATGTATTATAAGGAAACAGAACCGTGTTCCACAGCTCGAAGCGCGTTCTAAATTAATCAACGGCTTCAGCAGCTTAACGAACATGACCTCGGTCCTATCGATCTTGCTTATACCGCGCGCTCCGGAGCGCGAATGGTCAATTCGGAGTATTTGCGCTCTCCGGAGCGCGCAATTTTGCGGCATATTTCGGAGGGCGCTATGTTGAAGAATGGCGAAAAATGAAACAGCCTCAAGACCATGCTTCCTATAATAGTTATCTTCGAGGACGCGCGCTCCGGAACGTGCAATTCTCAAAAGACAATATATTTGTCTACAAATGCAAAGGAACTAGGAGACAATTAGGGAAAGCAGCCTGCCAAACATAGTCTTGCAGCCAAAGCGCACGCCAAGAACGAGCTAATGCCAAAGGACTCCTTCTTCGTCTTCGCAAACTCCTTCAGGAAGCTTGCCAGAGCATCGCTGTTGTTGCAGCACGATCTAGTCAACCTGAGCTGACATGATGCAACGGGCTTGTCCTCTTCGAAAGCGAATGCCAAAAATGCTGTTAAGAGCTTTCGGGGCACAACCAAAAACTACGAATGGGCCAACTGGAGCAAGTTCAATTCAATGGGTGCGCAACTGAATCTCCCGATTGCATTTCTCCCCCTGGGTAAAGAATAATTTGCAATGCTGCATCTGAGCAACAGTGCCAAGAACAATGAAAATTCCTTAGGGCGGTTTCGACACTGGCTGTAGAGGAAGAGAGAGCACCGATCCATCGCCGGAAGCGGTGAACCGTGGGCGGAACTGTCCAGCACTTTCCTCCAAGCCGCCAGGGATTTCGTCACCGCTTGGCTCGACATCACGTGTGGGCCATATAGTCTGCGAGCCAAGACCGCCAATGCCTCTGCTTGGCGCAGTCGATCAAACATAATGGAATTCGCTTCCGGACAAGTCAGGAAAGCGATGGAGATTTCTGGATGTTTCAAGAAAATGCAAACTTCTAGACCCATGTTTCAAGAAAATGCAAACTTCTAGCAATGATTGTGGCAATATACACCCTGTAGCTGGGTCAAAAGTGAGCGCAACTGAAATACATGGCCGATAGGTCCCCAGTAATTGCCAAATTCGAGACCCCTCACCTTTGACGAAACAGCAGGACTAAAATGGCAAGCAAGCTAAAACTCCCCTTTAGAGTTTGCCAGGGCGCACATGTCCACAGGCCACTGAACTTTTGAACGCTCTGGCGGAAGTCCGCAAGCGACGAGCACCGGAAACAAAGCCGCGCCCTGGCCTTGCCTGGGTTTGAAGCGGGCCCAAACCATACTTTTTGCCATAACAGGCTCAGTGGCACGAGGGCAAAATCTATTGCTTGTGCTTTTCGCAGCAACACCCCCCAAAAGCACACTGGCGCAAACCCCACTTAGCAACTAACTCTATACAAATAAATTATGCATTCACAATCTCGTTTTGGTAAAGTGCCCGTTTGCCAATCGATTTTGGCAGGGGATGCACAAGGAGTACACCTGCATCATGCTGACCGTCAGATAAAAACACAAAACGCCAAGACACTCCACGACTTGCCCACCACCGGGAAGCGTGCCAAACCAGCGCTAGTGAGCGCTCTCACGTCGGCTGGACCGATTGTAGTGCTGTTGCCGCCGGCGCCATGCCCGCCGCACAAACATTTCCGCGGCATTCTAAGCTAGCAGATTGGAGGCCATCGCCACTAGGTTGGGGGCCATCGCTAGTAGGTTGGAGGCCATTGTTGCTAGGGCGCCATCGCTCTTATAGGTTGGTGCCCGTCCATGGGTCATTTAATCTTGAGTGGTTGTTGTTTTTCTAGAGGTCCGGATGGAATGTGTTGAAGAGTAAGGCTGGCTGCCATCAGTTTCATCTTTACATCAACACCACCATGAGTCTAAACCTGTCTTGGGCCTCATGATCATAAAAGTTATCATTTTCCTGGAAGATGTATCGCCAAGGCTCTCTGTTGAGTGTTTGCCTAGCTGCCTCACCATTGAGCTCCGATACATCGCATGGCTTGGGCCCTTTGCTTCGAAGGGTGTTTGACATTGGGCTCGCACGGAGTTGAAAACCGTCACCCCATTCAATATTACACAACCTCATGATGTCACAAACATACAAGATCTTAGCCCCCCTGGTTTTTTGTTTTCTGACCACCAAGTTGATTTTGTCACAGCAGTTTTCGCTCCACGCCACCATACCGCCCCCTTGCGGAAACGCAGCCCACCTCCCAAAAGTAGAAGAGCATAAAGCACAGGCCATGCCAAAGGCTCATTGGCTTGCAGGGTTCCGCTTGCGCATCAGCATCATGTCTCTGCTAGGTATGAATGGTTGACAAAAAGTTGCACATCCATTTCTTTTGGTGCAATGAGCTGCACCCTGAAGAATGAGAGTGATGAGTGTTCCGCGGTGGCATATATGTCAATATGCATGTCATGCGTACCATTGAATGGGTGCGTATGGTATCTTCGGAGACCAGTGCGTGGCAGTCGCAAGCCACTGTCTTTGGGCGTGGTAGCGCGCAATGCTACAAAAAGACGGCGCGCATCGACTCGGAAGCTTCACTGTTTGCCCGCCTCGTATTGTTCAAAGCTTCCCACATGAACATGGTGGGTATTTGTTTTAAGTCAACTGAAAAATGATAACAACTGAGAATCACTCCTTAACAAATAGAGAAAACATTCAATTTCCAACGTTGATTGAAGTTCCAGCAAATTGGGAATTAAAGCTTAGGGCTGCAGTCTGCTGAAGTATAATCCTAATGCACATGCCCTAGCTCAGGAGTGAAACTGAGTCTCGTGAGATCTCCAATGACGGCCAGAAGTTCATTTACCTCTGGGAGCAATTAGCCAGGATTACGGTCAGGCCTGTGGGAATGGGGTTTCTGGATCAATCACGCAGACCTAGAATCTAGATATCGATCGATCAATTGCGGTCAATTGCGCGATTCATGTTTTTTATTGTGCATGTGGGTACATCTATGCCCATCTACTTCAACATTGGTATATATTAGGACCATGTTGGACGCAAGTACTGATGTGCGTATGCATGACGAATGTTGCAAGTGCAGGACCGGTGTCCGCGAGTTCCAGATTAAACCCAAACTACATGTATCTTGGCCTGCTGTGCAGACGCTATAACGGGTCTGGGGTGGATGCAGGGTTTATGTACTCGATCCTTCATGCAGTGACCTGGCTTGAGTTGAGGCATTACTGCATATTTGCAACTCGATTAGATTTCGCAGCCCGGGACTTATAATGGTGATCGATTAAGTGATGTACATGCATGAGCTATGTGCATGTGTATGGCTGATTGCTCCCTATAACTGATCGATCATCGATCGACAAAGGATCGAACCCAAGACATTGGCATTGCTTTGCCGATGAAGATGCTATGGGCTGGACAAAGAGCCATTAGGATGCATGTGTTTTTGCGATGTGAAGCAATTAATTAAACAAATATTATAAAGAAAGGGTCCAATGTCAGCTCATAATTTATATGGGGTCAAACCAATGCACTAATTGAGGCATATATCTAAATGCACATCCGCTACATCGTGTCCGATGGATAACAAAGTGTGGGCGCCTACGGATTCTTTGATGCATTGATTAATTGATGAAACATGATCCAAAATCTAGATCGATGATAGATCGAGGGTCTTGGAAAGTCGTCGATTTTGAAAAGACTTACGTATACATGTTTGTTAAAAGGATATGGAACACCAAGCAGAAGGTGCGCATGTTTCTGGGCTATATGTTAATTCTGGCTGCATATATGAGTTTGCAGTCATGTGTCCATCAATCGATCGATTCGCAACACATGCCAAGGTTGAACAAAACAGTGGCAGATCGGATGGCCATGGGCCGTGCGTGAAAAGCAAAGTCTGACCGCATGGGTGGGGGACGAGGGGCGTGAACAGGAGGACCATGTTGAAAATGTACTTTCAGGTCAACGGACATTATTTTAATCACCTTTTGAATGCTAGGGTATATTGATAAAGTATGCAGAAAGTTTAAGAGAATAACAAGTCTATAAGGAAATGAAAAATTACAGTACGTTCAAATGAAAGTAAGTTTGAAAGAACAGAACATGTGAAAGGACATTTAAAGTATGCTTTAAAAAAATAAACACACACACATGAAATTCAAAAGTAGATTTTAAAAGGAAATTAAACAGAAACTTAGTAAAGGAGCTTTTAAAAAAGTAAATAAAAATATAATAGAGTCTAAAACCGACCTCAGCTGTCCACGAAAAAATAGAAGCAACACAATATTCTAAGTACCATGTTTGGACCCATATATTCCAAGTATTTGTTTGCAGCCGCGAGATTGAAACAAAAAGAAAAACATATTCTATGTACTCCAGGATGGTTATATATATAACAATCATGAGTACGCGCCCTCTTTCCACACAGGACCCATGCGCAGAAACACCTTCTGTAGATGCTGCTCCAACAAAACATCTGTTCACAAACTGGAAACGACATGAAACGACCTCTGGAACATTAAACGAAACGAACTGGGGCTGGAACTCTGTGTAGGTCTAAAACGTCAACGAACTGGAAGATTCTGACCATCGACTCCTGGGACCCCATCGCATCGACTCATTGCTTCGTGCTTTCCACCTCCGGCCCTTCCTCGTCCGTCCCTTGATCCTGCGAGTGGTCCGACCGGCGTGGCGTGAGACGTCCGTGGTGGGACGCCGGGCGGTAAATTCTCCTGCGAGGACATGGAACGTCGGGCACCTGAGGATGGTGAAGAGAGTCGTGGCGGAGAGATTCAACTGAGAAAAATGGTGGATTTTTCGGGTGATGATGCCCTGCAGCTTCTTGGGATTGAAGGTGAACGTAGGTGAACCCATTTCAGGTGAATCAAAGAACTGGACTGTTGGGTTGAGTATTAGGGCGGTGACTGTTTGAACAACAACTTGCAAAATGTGATCTTGATCTGTTGGGATGTAGAATTATCCATGATCTTGAACATTCCTGGAGGGTTTTTGAGGTAGGCGGGGTAGAATTGGAATCAACCACTGGCGGTTCGACAACATGTATTCACTGACGGTGCTACAAAGGTCAGCAACACTGCGAGAAAACCCCAAGTGCACTCCGACGAAAACATCACATAGAAGTGGAGTTCACCCCTCATTCGTAAAGGAAATGACTCTTCTTCCACTTCCATCTGATGTGTTCGTCAGAGTGTAATCAAGTGAGAAAACCAAAGCTTTTGCTCTTCAAGGATTCTGGATCCCTGCTTTGGCACCTGGTTCGAAGCAGGGCTATGGCAATGTTAATTTACCACTCACCAAACAACATACAATTGTCAGGATCGACATATTCTACATTGTACATGCATCTCCATAGCCCCGACTTGGTCACATCCACAATCAATATAGTAATACAATCCACAAACCAGAGCGCAAACCATGGTGTTGGAATAAATGCACCCATCTCCAGGCCACGATTTCTACCTGCTGAAGAAGTTCCCACCACCCCTTCCCCAGTCCCCGAGCTTCCTTGCTGCTGGAAGCCTGGCGAACCGGCACAGTAAAGACACCGAGACCGTGAACGGCACCGCCAGGGACTTCCTGCCTTCATGGGACTTCACTGGATGGCTCCTTCGAAAACATCTCTTGTTCACATCACTGAAAGCTCTCTCTTGGAACTTTTGGCAGGTTTTTTGGCCGGCTTTGAAATCATTTGGGGGGTCCCCATACGCAAAGTTTTGTAGGGGTATGCCACAACAAATAACTGGAAAAGCCGCATGGGGTGATCCTTGATGCCCCAAAAAGGGCACCATCAATGGAGGTACATCCGCTACATCAAATGAGTGTCTGCCAAAACGTACATGATTCAGCAAAGGACATGATTCAGCAAGGTTGTCGCTTTTGAGGGGCCCATCGCTTTTGCCAGTTTTAGCCCACGAGCCCACGATTCAGCGTTCGGTCATCTCGTTTAGCCCGCTTCCTGAGATTTCACGACCGCTCTTTACTAAACTAGTCATTGCATGTTTTGGCGGGTGATCAAATACCTCTGGTGGGATGCCCGACCAGCACTGACCTGCAAAGGTGTTTGATCAAGCCCCAAAGTGAGACATGCAGCTTAAACACCACACAATGTGCTGCAGAACCCCTGCATGCTCTCCCACTCACGTCCGGACGTGTGTTTGACTGTTTTTCACCGCCACCGGTCCGTGGTGTTTCACACCACATGGTCGGACAAACCGGTGAGCCTGAGAATCCACGAACCCATCTTTGCTTTCGTCTTAAGTTTACCCTATGGAAAGAGTCTATCATACACTTAGACTATTAATACCCTATTGGTTTATTATAAATACCCGGATAGACACTTAGTCTATCAATGTCTATCATGTCTATTGATACCCTATTGGTTTATTATAAATACCCGGATCCACATACGTACCCTCTCAGGTACGGTGAAGACGGAGAGACACGTGGTAGACCCCGTATACCGTATGGAGGGTCCAGTCGTACCTTCGAAGGTATGTGGATCCCTACATATGAATGAATCCAGTGTCAAAAAGAAGTTCTCTTTTTGAAGACCCCCCCAAACACATCACGATGTGGAAGACCACACTTGATATCTCCACACAAGTGGTCGACCCAGTAAGCAGGCTGTGGTCGCCTAACAAACTGCGGTGAGTGCGAATCGGATCAAAGCAGCTGTGTCTGTAAGTGGGGTCATCTCTGCAAGCTCAACAACTCGTGGCGATTGCAAACAAGTTGAAAATGGCCTCCTGATTCCCAAGTTCCATCAAGTTCCCCTACCTTTATTGTTGATTTTCCCCTCAGGATCTCCTCATGACCCCGAGTGGCTTGGTGGTGCTCTGTCCATATGATCTTGAGCTTCTTGGGGCGGACGGTGCATTCTTGTCAGAGTGAGTGCCCCAACCTAACTTTAGACACCTTTAGGATATCACACCCTACCAACCTCACAGCAGAACCTTGCACTTCTTCAAAGGCCAACCCCAAATCAAATTCCAGTGTCCCACATGTGGCTGCAACATATTTTTAAGAAGACTTCGGAAGGTCCACAGAGCGCGGCTCGCTCACCTGAGCTTTCCACGGCTCGTGTCTTACGGAGGGGACCCTAAAGATTGACCACGTGAACCAGTCGACAGTAAGATGGACCCCTCTTAAACCCAGCGGTTTTTCAGACAGTCCACAGGGTCTGTCATAAAACCAGGAGGCGAAATAAGCCTGTAAACATCAACTGACCAGATTTCACCCGGCCTCCACTCCTCCACTTCTGCAGTAAGCCATGGCGGCCTGTTTCGTACGGACGCGTGACGGACAGCGCTTAGCTTCTCGATATCCAAGGATTTTCGAGTTTTCGACCAAAGTAAGACCAAAGGGTTTTAAAAAATAACAGGACACAAACATCCAACTAAAGAGAAGGTATATACAGTATAATGCATACGTAGGATTAATCAACGGGGACCCCCCCTTCAAGGTCAACAAAGTCAACAAGGTCTGAGATTGGATGTATTGGAGGACCACATCCCCCTAATAAAGGTGATGAACTGATGATGGATGATGAGATAAGGACCCGGACCTGATGATGGATGATGGTTGATGGGATTGTGTGATGACCAATGAGGTTTTGAACCTGGGTGGTATGACGAGGAACCATGTGCTGGGCAATGTGTTGAGGGCATGCTGGGATTAGCAAAACATGATTCTATGTATGTGTATGTGGACAAAAATGATGGGATGAAGAGGATATTCTTTATGAGTTTGGGACATGATGGTGATTACCCTGCAGCATCAGATCATTGGTGTATCTATGGTTGGATCATTCCATGGGTTCCACAGGCTCTTCGGAGAGATTCCCCAGCCGGGGGGATATGGACTATAGATCTGAAGAGCCATTGGGTGAGAGCATTGGAGATGAGCAGGATTGGTCCAATGGAACTTATGGGATAGGATGTGAAATCACCAATGTTATATGGTTCCCTATGAACCTGAGAACGAGGATGAGGCCGACGCATCCATATGTAAAGTATCAATGCATCTGAGGCTATTTGGGCATGAGGATATTAGACATGAGGCTATTTGGCCATAGCTGCCTCCAACACCCATGAGCCTATCTCAAGATTGCAGCCATGAGCGGTAGTGATGCATTGATGGGATCATAGGTGTTCATGTGAACCATGCGTTCATGAGAACTATCATTGTTTAAACATATATTTTGATGTTTTCCATTGAGACATTTTTCCAATCAGACTATTAATTAGCTATTGTTTGCTTCAATTGAAGCAAGCTGCACAAGAGCTGATGAGGTATTTCATTCCCACAGCAGAAAAAAAGAAATGGGTGGATGGGATTGGTCACATGCATGGTTTGAGCTGTGGGTGGATTGGCGGATCTTGGTGAGTGTGTGGATGGGTTTGCGCACATTATTTGTGAACATAAGTATGTATATTGTTCTAGTTGGTGTATTGCAATATGTTTGGCCATATGCGCATTTTGTAGTGCCATATATGTGCATAATTAAAGACTTTGGGTTCAAGAAACCACAAGAAAGGCCAAGCGCAGGATGTTCTGGTCGAATGCGATTTCCGGGACTTTTGCCGCGACCAGTCCAAGCAAGAAATCGAGAAGTACAGCCGTGATCAAGAAGGAGAACAAGTACTCAGCAGCGCCGAGCTTCACCTTCTCGAAGATTGACAGTCACTAGTGATTCGAGAGCATCCTTCTCGCGCTCGCTGGACTCGACGACATCCCCCGGTTTCTTGCTTCAGGGATTCGAAGGAACGCTTTAGTCACTTTAGTCAAGACAAAAGTATATGAAGGCAATATTTTCATCGGCTACATGCTTAGTTGGCATGCAGCCTCGTTCCATTCAATTTATCGCGGCTCCCTCCCTCCCGCCCTCCCTCGCCGCGAAATTCAAGAGCCTACTGTCCGCAAAGCCAGGGGCAAAGGTAGAATACAAACCATTCGTTGTTTTGTTGAAAAGGCACGCGGCGCGCAGCCTCCGCTCATTCATTCAGTTCAGAGCGGCTCCCTCCCTCCCTCCGTCGCCGCGAATGTCAAGGGCTTACTGTCCGGGGCAAAGGTAGATGACAAACCATTCATGGTTTTGAAGAAACGGATGCGGCATGCAGCCTCCTTCCATTCAATTCAGAGCGGCTGCCTCCCTCCCTCCCTCGCCGCGAATGGCAAGGGCTGATTGTTTGCAAAGCCCCGGGCAAGTTGGTAACAAACCATCTTGTGTGTGATAATGTGCACTCCCCATGACAGGCGCAACATATGTTGCCCGATTTGGTCGCCAACTTTTGGCAACATGCACGCAAGCAATTGTGCGTACAATGCCCCCACGGAGGCTAATTGCGATGGTTTACTGTCTTGCGCTGAGTCATGTATCTGTATCCGGACTAAAAGATGGGAGGGGTCTCGCATCTTTACTGTGCCCATATAGTAGCCGGTGACTTCACAAAGGGTCCCATGCTAATCTATTTTTCCTCCGCCGCGCAGCATGTCACATTGACATAGGTGTCAAAGTTCTGAGGCAGAATCGTCATCTTCCGCATGAGTTCGAAGGTACCTGGAGTTGCCAGTCCGACTGTATTCAATCATCTTCCATGTTTTCGCACAGATCAAAACAAAAATCCGTTTCATCACTAGCCAGCCATTCTTGTCCAACAGGTTCCAAGTCAGGAATCTTTGCAATAAGTCCACGGACCGCTTTGAAGAAGCTTTTGCGCAACTTAAGCGCCTTCTGTGAAAAATGGTGCAAAAACGGCAAAGATGCTGCCTCGGCGCCAAAGCGTCGGCTGACCTCTCCCAGGAGCAGGTTACAAGCATATCGGGCACCGCACGAAGTCATCAAAAAGTTTCCTCCTCTACCAACCGCTCGCGCACATTGCGCTCCATCGTCACAAATTTTCAGCAGCTGGTAGGCATTCTTTGCTGTCAACGGGCCAAAGCCAGGAAACGTTAGCAACTGCTTGAAGATATTTTCTTGGGACCGATGTTGCCAAACTCGTCCCCTTCGATCCCTCCAAATGATGGGCTTAACAGTACCATCATGAGCAGTGGAGACACGTTTCGCCAAATCCACAATCTTTTTCATATCTCCAGTCTCGAGGGGCAACGACTCCTGGGACATGATCCTAACTGCTTTTTCCTAGAAGGAACATGTTCTCTTTTCTGAGTGATGATGTAGATGTTGCCGCTCAAACTGAATGGAAGCCTTGAGCCAAAATGGCTGCGGACTGAGCAATTTTTTAAGGGCATCTATTCAATGGTCGATCGATCTGATAGCATTCTCATCCCGAATCACTCTCAGCAGGTCTCGGACCGTCCCTGCTTGACGCGGCTTCTTCCAACCGACTCGTTTCACCGGCCCAGTAGGGGCCTCATGTGAGATGGCATCAAAGGCAGCGCCTCAAGATCACTGGCAGGACGTCTTCGGTCGCTGGGGCTGGGGATAAGGTGTTTGTGAATTGTGTTGAACCCAAGGCCCTAGCGGCCAGTTGACCCCAGCGGCCAGTGTTTTCATGGGCACTCCATATTGGCTCCAATTGGCTTGCTGAAGAACATTCACTTTGATTTGTGTCATCATGTTTCATCCCTGGCTCAGATCGGGGGAACAGGAAAAACACAACGGTGATCTTCCCTGGAGTCAAACAAAAGAACGTGGGTTCAATGAAACATTCCTGGAACCCACCAGATCGCCTTGTGGCTCCCAAAAAGCCTGGACTTCCAAGCCTCCACATACATACCCCATGCCAGGGGGATGGCTCCCAGGAACCGGGGAACCTATAAAACCTCTTCCAAACGACGACCACGTGGCCGGCCCACCCTGAGCCACCCTACTGACCGGCATCCGTGCACGCAAGACCCTCCAAGCGTTGGGGGGCCCT
This sequence comes from Porites rus, assembly GCA_964035705.1. Lineage (NCBI taxonomy): Eukaryota > Metazoa > Cnidaria > Anthozoa > Scleractinia > Poritidae > Porites > Porites rus. The sequence continues at coordinate 2,280 of CAXIVM010002104.1, read as the reverse complement.
TGACGGCCTCGCGAGAAACACCGAAGGCAGGAGACGGTGGAAGAAACCAACGTGACGTAGCCAGCGACTTGGTGAACTGGACTTTCAGGGACTTGGAGACTTATAACATGACTTCACTGTCTTTGATCTCTTGTGCCTTGAAACAGTGCTCTTATGGTTTTGGGATATGTGTTGCCTTCCATTATTTCCATTCGGGTGGAAAACCCACCCAACCACCGGTGGGGGCGTCCTTGAAGGTGTCGAATTGTTTCTGTAGAACGTCCGTTGAACGGGCATGTTTCAAGTTGTTGCCCAGAACCAGCTTTCTTAAGAAACAGAATCTACACAATCCGAACAACACATCCATTCTTTTCTTTGTCAAAGTGTTTTGGAAGTCGAACACGGTTGATTTTGGATGTTAGGAGCTTTGTTGGTCCAACTTCGGCTCTTAGGCAGCCCGCTCTACTGAGGCTCTGTCATCCTCTTGGGGAATTAGCTCTGTTGTCTTGAATCATGGTCCATCTGGTTTGCAACGTCGGCTTTCTCCGGTCTCCACCGGTTTGCTTGAAGAACACCGACCTTCTCACCCATCTCATGATGTGTCGCCTCTTCCATCCTGTTCCTACCTTCTCATCTTCCCCATCCGATTTGGGATTGCCTGGGTAGTATGGGGCTACCACTTGGTTGAATCTGGACTCCCGAATCCGTGAGTGGTGTCCAAAATTGCCAGCAAGTCTGTCCATGTTCATCTACCACTTGTAGCCAACGATGTAAGAATTGCAATTGTTGTTATCATATCTTGCGGATTCACAAGGGGTAACGCCCAAAACTTCTACTCCATTCATCTTCTGAAAAATGAGGCTGTTGCTGGACTAGGAATGACGGGGCTTGAGGCGTCCAAACTTATGTTGGCATACTAGTAGTGTGTGTGTGTGGTTGATTTACACAGCTTTTGGTGGACATTCCGATTTATCGCAGACAGCCGCTTGGGAGATCTGGAGCACCGCCGTGCCGCACGACCGCTGGGCGGAGCGAGCCACATGATCGGTCGGAAGTGACGGCTCATGGTCGATTGCGTATCCCAGACCTGGCTAGTCCGTTTTCAAAAGAAGGAAACTCGTTGATGCGATAGAAAATCGTGTGTCTTCTAGAAGTTCTTATACGTATTCATGAGTGAGTGACACGACAAGCCGCGAAGGATAAAACAGGGCAGTAGCCGCGAAGGGTTTTGTCTATAACATCGACACAAATCCATCGCGCCTGCCACGGACTTGGCCTCGCGCCTGACTTAGGACCGAACCAACACCGGATAGTCTGGAGGAGACCGCCAGGCCACCGGTTGGTTTGTAGTACCTCTTTGAGACGTGTTACGTATCGTCCACACCGGGGGGTGCAAACCAATTTCGAAGGTTTAGGTCTCAAACAACTTACACAAAGTGCCCCAAAGGTCTCTACATGGGCATCGCGGCATCCCACTTTAAAAAACTAACAACAACTACTGAACAAAAAAACATTTAAACACCTTCACTTGGGTTGTTACCACCTTGAAACCTGCTTATTGGATGGTTCATGAATCTTGAGGGTATCGGCATCCCTGGGCCCTCGGTGCGTCCCACAGCGACATCCACGAGGTCGCGGACCCCCACGGTAAGGCCAGGAGCCCCGAAGCCGTAGCGTCCGGTTACGCTCCGTTCGGTTCGCGTCCTGTTTGTTTGCACATGTGTCTTCTTCGGGAGTTTCTTCACCAAATGAACACATGAGATGAGATGAGTACTGTGTATCATAGACCTGATCTAAACAGAACTTCTGTTCAAAGGTGAGAGAAATATTGTCTCATTGCTCAGCCTGCCATACTTACTATGGATGATCAAAACCCATTTGCCAATATTTTTTATAACAAACTCAACAAATAGAAATTCAACTCAACACTGAACACTTATAATTACCACATCATTCAGAATTATTTCTATATTTATATATTAACATCAACATGTAAACAAGTTCTTTCTAGAAAACCCCTCTGATCACGTCTTCAGTTCTCACCTGGACTGACCACATTTGACACCGCCGAACGCCCTTCGGATGAAAGGCCCAGCCACTTGGCGATCTCCCGGGCTTTGTTCTGCATCCAAGTGATGGCCTGCAAGTGGAGCCAGCATGAGGCAGCTATGACATATGATGAACACTCCCAAATCACTAACATGGAAGTGGAGAATGGCCCCTTGGAAGACCACTTTCCACTACAAACAGGTGGTTTTCCACTTCCATGTTAGTTCCAGGGAGAGTGTAAAGACTGTATAC
>CAXIVM010002103.1:0-32529 GCA_964035705.1 Porites rus | reverse complement strand
GCACTCACGTAGTAGTAACAGGTGCCTTACTACTAGTAACAGGTGCCTTACTAGTAGTAACAAGGACGCTAGTAGTAACAGGTGCCACGCTAGTAGTAACAGGTGCCTTACTACTAGTAACAGGTGCCTGACTACTAGTAACAGGCGCCTTAATAGTAGTAACAAGGACGCTAGTAGTAACAGGGGCCACGCTAGTAGTAACCGGCGCCTTACTACTAGTAACAGGCGCCTTACTAGTAGTAACAAGGACGCTAGTAGTAACAGGTGCCACGCTAGTAGTAACAGGTGCCTTACTACTAGTAACAGGTGCCTTACTAGTAGTAACAAGGACGCTAGTAGTAACAGGTGCCACGCTAGTAGTAGCAGGTGCCTTACTACTAGTAACAGGTGCCTTACTAGTAGTAACAAGGACGCTAGTAGTAACAGGTGCCACGCTAGTAGTAACAGGCGCCACGCTAGTAGTAACAGGTGCCTTACTAGTAAAAACAAGGACGCTAGTAGTAACAGGTGCCACGCTAGTAGTAACAGGTGCCTTACTAGTAGTAACAGGCGCCTTACTAGTAGTGACAAGGACGCTGGTAGTAACAGGTGCCACGCTAGTAGTAACAGGTGCCACGCTAGTAGTAACAGGTGCCACGCTAGTAGTAACAGGTGCCTTACTACTAGTAACAGGTGCCTTACTAGTAGTAACAAGGACGCTAGTAGTAACAGGTGCCACGCCAGTAGTAACAGGTGCCACGCTAGTAGTAACAGGTGCGACGCTAGTAGTAACAAGGACGCTAGTAGTAACAGTTGCCATGCTAGTAGTAACAGGTGCCTTACTACTAGCAACAGGTGCCTCACTAGTAGTAACAAGGACGCTAGTAGTAACAGGCGCCACGCTAGTAGTAACAGGTGCCACGCTAGTAGTAACACATCCACGCTAGTAGTATTGGGTGCCTTACTACTAGTAACAGGTGCATTGCTAGTAGTAACAGGTGCCACGCTAGTAGTAACAGGTGCCACGCTAGTTGTAACAGGTGCCACGCTAGTAGTAACAGGTGCCTTGCCTTACTAGTAGTAACAGGCCCCTTACTAGTAGTAGCAAGGATGCTAGTAGTAACGGGTGCCACGCTAGTAGTAACAGGTGCCACGCTAGTAGTAACAGGCGCCACGCTAGTAGTAACAGGTGCCTTACTACTAGTAACAGGTGCCTTACTAGTAAAACAAGGACGCTAGTAGTAACAGGTGCCACGCTAGTAGTAACAGGTGCCTTACTAGTAGTAACAGGCGCCTTACTAGTAGTGACAAGGACGCTGGTAGTAACAGGTGCCACGCTAGTAGTAACAGGGGCCACGCTAGTAGTAACAGGTGCCACGCTAGTAGTAACAGGTGCCTTACTACTAGTAACAGGTGCCTTACTAATAGCAACAAGGACGCTAGTAGTAACAGGTGCCACGCTAGTAGTAACAGGTGCCTTACTACTAGTAACAGGTGCCTTACTAGTAGTAACAAGGGCGCTAGTAGTAACAGGTGCCACGCTAGTAGTAACAGGCGCCTTACTAGTAGTAACAAGGACGCTAGTAGTAACAGGTGCCACGCTAGTAGTAACAGGTGCCTTACTACTAGTAACAGGTGCCTTACTAGTAGTAACAAGGACGCTAGTAGTAACAGGCGCTTTACTACTAGTAACAGTAAGAAGATTGCAGGGTTGTTCATTCCTTTGGATTTGTTAAACATGTATTTTGATAATCTTCCTTCAATCGATAGAGAGGATTTAGACTAAAGACTTTGTATGCCCTTGTTCCTTTGCTATGTCCTTTTGACTGTTCCCACCTCAACATCTCGCCTTTTGAGTGGTACAGCAAGTGGTGAACAAGCAGCCTTGTCATCCCTAGTTCCTTTCATGTGTTGGTTTGCACGGCTCGTGTGCTAAAAGCAATGTTGATTGGTCGCATAAAATACTAGCAGTAGCGTATTTATTCCTCAGGATTTGTTGAATGATATGTTCTCAACATTTTCCTCAATTTGATAGAGAGGATTTAGTCTAAGACTTTGTATGATGTTTTGCCATGCCCTTGTTCCTTTGCTATGCCCTTTTGACAGGTGTAGGAAGAACTTTTTGGCGAAAAGCCAAAAAAGTACCACCTCAACAGACGTTGACAGTTGAAAGTTGCATCTGTTGAACAAGCAACCTTGTTTTTACATCCCTATGGTTGTTTTGTTTCTTCCTCTGCAAAGTTCCTGTGCGAAAACCGGTGTTGATTGGTCGTGTGAATAAAAGTAGGGTTGTGCTCCGTCAGTTCTCCCACTCAAGCATCAAAGGCTTGTAATTTGCAAAAGTCAATGCAGCAGTTTATGCCTTTGTTCCTTTGACTAGTGGTAGGTTAAGAACAGAAGTGGTTTGTTCAGCTGAAACTTCATGAAGAAATTTCCCTCAGCCATTTTCACATCCCAAGGTCAAAATTCTTGCGTAGCGCATTGCACTCCTTGTCATGCGCATTGTTCTTTTGCACTTGCTTTTCGAAAGGCGCAGCCATCGGCCGTCGCCCACCGCCTGTTGCAATTGCAGGACGGTGAGAAGTTCGCACAGATTGGCAACCCGTTCAAAGTCACCGGAGAGCTGGCAGACGCAGTGACCTTAGCTTTGCTAGTGCCCTTCTTGCTGGTTCGTCTTCATGCTTTCGTCGCATGCTTCGTTCAAGTCGTCATCACGTTGCTATGCAAAGCCCGTAGCTCAGTTTGATTCATTTCAAAGGTGGATGACCTTAAGGAAGTCCAGAGCTCAGAGCTTGTTGTTGTTCAATCAAACTTGATGCTGTGCCTTGGTGAACGCTGAACGAAGAAGACGAACAAAGCAGGCAGCGATGCAAGCCAGAACGTGTTTTCTTCAACGCGTGTGCAAGTGCATGGTGGTTATTGTCGTTTTGCCTTCAGGCCATTAAGACCAAAAATCCAGCCACAGTCCAATGCGATGCCTTCCAAATTGATATTTTTAGCCAACAGGACGAGCCGCTGTTTATGCCACTAACTCGTTTGCTAGTTGTATTCGCTTCAATTTCTCAGCTTTTGTTCACTCGGCTCAGCGCTTTGCGTTGCAATGTCTTTGCTCACTTTTCACTTTTCACTCTTTTGTCAATCGCTGGTCATGTGAATTTGTCCAATTGTTTTCTTTCACAACACCTCACCCAACCCCTTGCACACCACCGTCTCAACTTGCCTTTGCAGCATTGTGGTTTGCCAGTTTGCTCATCGCGGATTTGCAGGATGGAAGTTGGATTAGAGAAGAAAAGATGTCGGCAAGCCTTCGCGACACGGATGAGCCCATCACTTGGTGTTTTGTTTTGAGCAGCTTTTAACCATGCAGGGCTTCAAACTGATGTCAATGTTACGACCTTATGATGTATTTTTGTTTTTTTGCCGCCTCTGAGTTTGGGTCGAGAAACAGCTGTTTTGACCACACTTCAAGTTTGTGTTTTTCCCTCCAGTTTTAAGGACAGATTGCTATGGCTTCACATTGCCATCAGCGTGAGTGCTTTTCTCAGCAGCGTTACGCCTAGCGTTCCACTTGTTTTGCCCTTCTGTGGCTGAGGTGAAACCAATTGAGAGCAAGGGTTCCCAATAGTTTCACCGAATTCCATCTTTGGAGTAAATGTAGAGTGGATGTCGCTGTGGCATGACCGTGCATCACTCACAAGATATGAGACTTGACACTGCGTTGACACTCTTGTCCAGCAGGTTGTGCACACAGTGGGTGAAGAAACAGTGAACCAAGAAGCTGTTCAAGATACGTTTCACTCGGGCAATGTATACGCCCAAGCACAGCCACGAATCCAACCATGCATCGTGAGAAAAGGTAAGTGCTTGATTTTGAACCGGCTTTCCTGAGAGAAACTTGAAAAGAAAACTGGAGGAATATATATATATATATATATTGAAAATTAGTGGAAAAGAAGTGGATAAAGTTTGGTGTGCCTTTGACAGGGTTAAGCAAGAAGGGGGAAAGTATGGCAAATTTCGCGAATGAAATAAAAAATATCACTGTTTTAGGGTGTTCAGACGCCTGGGTGCCACTAGGCTTTCTTTTAAAACAAAGTCAGGTGTTTGGTGGAAGTCTGTGAAATTCATGTTTACACACTGAGTCAAAAAAGTTCAAAAAGAACGGGAATCAAGCAAGATGAACAATGCTCATGAAATGAAGGCAGTGGAATCTTAGTGAAGTACTAAACTTAGGGTCGCAAACGCCATGGCGGAACACAAGGTGGGAATGTGGACCAGTTTCAGCTGATTAACATCAAACTACATTGTACATTCTACATGAAATCAGAACCCAGGTTCACGGTATCCAGGTGTATAAAGCAGAAACCAGGCTTCAAACTTTTGCAGGTCACACACACCTCTCTATAAACTCATATGGACCAGGTTCAGTTGATTGTAATGAGGCTAAATGCATATTCTCCATGTCTCCTGTCTCCATGAAATGAGAATCCAAAAACATAATGACACATAAGAGAAGGAACAGGAAAGAGAAGGAAAGAAGAAAATGAGAAAAGACAACTTGACAACACATTTACTAAATTAGTTGGCTGAGCTGAGCTGCTCAGGGAATCACAGAATCTGAGGTCTGAGTTTGAGGTTCTATTGATGAATGTGGTCCATGCATTAAGTAGCAAGTGATAAGTAAGAATTAATTTATAAGAAACTAATAGAAGTGCAAGATCTTCGTTTAGAAGCGGGCCCCCCAGCAGACTATGGTGACACAGCAAGGCAGCGCTAGATTGGCGCTATGTTTCTTCATATCAGGATAAGCAAGCAGGAAAAAGAAGAAACAAGCAGAGAGCAGAGAGAAGGAAAAAAGAAGATATAAGACCAGAAAAACGAAGAACAAACAAGAAGACAGAGAAGGAGAAGAAGAAGAATAATGCACAACAAAAAGAAGACAAGCAAGCAGGAAAAATAAGCAGCTGACTGGCAGACTATGGTGATACAGTAAGGCAGCGCTAGATTGGCGCTAGGATTCTTCATAACAGGACAAGCAAACAGGAAAAATAAGAAACAAACAAAGAGCAGGAAAAAAGAAGACGCAAGACCAGAAGAAGGAAGAACGAACAAGAAGAAGAAGGAGAAGAAGAAGAATGCACAACAAGAAGAAGACAAACAAGCAGGAAAAATAAGCATCTGAATCTGACAGGATAATAAAGAAACCGACGGAGATTTAGAAGCGGGCACCCATGGATTTGCGATGAGTGCACTCATACGTTTTACACCCCCCCTCTAACCCACCCCCCCCTTTTCCACTAAGGCTGGAATAAAGAAAGGAACTGGGAATAAGGGTCTATTCCAGGCCTGTTTCCCTAAGCCACTATTAATAAGGGAATAGAGGTGAAAATTTGTATTCCAAGTCTATTTCGGCTAAAAAAGCATTAAGTTGAAGCATATCAAATTTGGAAATAAGCCTGAAACAAGGAAATTGCAACCTTATTTCTGGAAAACGTGAAAATGCTTATTTCCCTAATTCCATTACCCAGAAATAACAGAAATAGAAGAAATAAGAACGCTTTGTTTGCTGAGAATCTCCAGTGCACCAGACCCATGAGGATGCAATTCGCTACTACAGCAATGGCCTCCAACCCAAGAGCAAGAGGAAACTAACTAAGAGCGATGGCCTCCAACCTACTAGCGATGGCCTCCAACCTACTAGCGATGGCCTCCAACATACTAGCAACGGCCTCCAACCTGGTAGCCACAGTAACCTAATTGTGATGTCCTCCAACCTGAGAGCGATGCCAACCTACTAGCTGTGTGTGTTTCCTGTGAGTTGGCGATGGTGTGAGATTTGAGAGAAAGCTATGTCAGCAATCAACTTGCGCATTCAAAGGCCTTGCAGAGTGTAAATCTGGCGCTTCAGGTACACCTGTGATCAATTAGAGAAAACGGTGGGATTTTGGATTGAAGCAAGGACAAACCGTATCAAACATGGAGCTGTTAATTCCCTTCTTGTTTTAGGAAGCCAAAGGCTTGGAGACTCAGAGGTGTCCATTTCAGCTGTGTCTCTGATGTGAAAAGCATCGCATTGAACCCAGTGGCATGGCTCAAAGCGAGGGGGGATGGATGCAGATGAAGATGAGGTTGTTTCCATCATCCTGTTGGAAAACAACAGGCAGTATGAAAGTGGAGAACCAATTCTTTATTTTCCTATTTCCCTGTTTCCTTATATCCTTATTCCTGTACAGGGTGTGTTTCCATGTTGTTATATAATTGGTTCCACATCAGCACTGGCCATAATGAGGCGCCGCAATAACAAACATCCCTATTTCCTTATTTCGCTTTTTCCTTATTCCAGTACGGGTCTATGTTCATCAGCTCAAGCCAGAACTAAGCTCTTACTCCAGATTCATTGATTCCACTATTTCCGCGCGAATCTAGGATGGAGGGTCCTCATTCCGTTGCGTTGCCTGTCCAAGATGAGGGGAAAGGAGAGTTCTGCAAGACGTGTGTGCTCCTGCTTGGGGGACAGACAGTGACGGTGTTCAGCAGCAGGAAACTACAGAGTGAGTGGTGCTTGACTGACACCTTGTGCATTTTCAGAAGGAGCGCTTCCCGTGCGCAGGCTGCCAAATATTTTGACAAAGACAAGCAGAACGAGAAACACATCAGGACATACCATGAATGCTTGTGGCCAGGAGAGGAATTTCAGTTGCTGCGCCCCAAGCATGGGAAGGGGGCGGAAAGCTCGAAACAAGAAAGCTGGCTTCAGACAAAAACAATTTGCACGTCGGGGCTGTTCGCCGCTATTTCCTACTGGCTGAACTACAAGTACATGCATGACGTGGATCGCTCATCTGCGCGCCAGGGCTTGAGTCAGTTGCTGGCTTGCCTATTGAACTGCAAAGGGCAGTGTGCTTTTCCTCATGTGAAGTGTGGCCAGCAGGGCCGGAACCCTGACCGCGTGTCCATAGAGTTGGATGCCAGTGGCCGTGTGATGATCCAGAGTTTCTTTAGTAGAAATTTCTGGATGGAGAGTGCGCGGGCGCTTTGGAAGAAAGACTTCAAGAATTCAGAGAAGACATGGGTGAACGTCATGGCTTTGTTCGATGAACAGCGCTTGGTTTCTCTTTCGGATGTGGTCGCCTTCACTCTGGATCCACAGCATCCCAGAGAGTTTCAAGATGTCGCTCTGCCAAGCGTTTTTAGGCTGCTGACTGAGATGGCCTATGAGATCGATATCTGCGTTGAAGACATGAGTTCAACAACAACCCATTTTCGATCTGGTCAAAAGCGGAAGCGATTGACCCAAGCTGTTTCTCAAGCTGCAGTGGAAATGGTTGCAAACAAAATCTGGTCTGGGGATGATGCTCGGATCAATTTATCATTGATGTTCTGTACATGTTCGTTGACACGGCGACTGGTGACTGCTCAAAGTCTTATTCCTGTATCTCCTTAGTTCCCTATTTTCTTATTTCTATTCATGTTTCTCAGCTTGCGTCTTTCCTACACGCTTCCCTGGTAGGCCAATCCCAACGAGTGAGAAAAAGGTAGGAAACAAAAGACATAGGGAGTAAGTATGTCTGCGCTTATTTGCATTGGTACACCTGAGGAGAGGTTCATCAAGTCAGCCACCACCAAAGTGGGCGCCAATGTGAACCCGTCAGGGATTGCAGCTTCAATCATGGTGCCTCGGTGTCATTTCCTGGGTGAGTGACGCGTTGAGAGGATTTCAAATCAGGCGTTCCATTGGGGGGTGTCCTATTTCTGTGCAATGGAATTAAGGAAATAAGCATTGTCACATCTTCCAGAAATAATGTTGCACCTTTTTGTTTTCATGTGTTTTTTTAATGATATACTTCAATTCAATGCCCTTTTGGGGATTAGGGAAACAATCCTGGAATAGACCCTTATTCCCACTCTATGTCTTTATTCCAGCCTTAGTGGAAAGAAGGGTGTGGGTTAGGGGAAGGCAGCAAATCCGGAAAACCAAAGCACCTGGTGCCGGGTTCTGCGCTGAGTTCATCTACTGGTGCACTGCGCGGGCCTTTTTCAAAGGCGTGCGAGAGTACCATGCACTTTGGCCTGCATTGGCTGTGGACTCGTGCGTTTGGTGCCATCCTTGAAAAAGACCCCACGGCCTAAAAGATTTGTTTATCTCGCTATTCCTTAATTTCCTTCTTCAAAGTCCGAGTTCGAGAGAACAGGGGGACAGAAGCCATTGACCAAATTCCATGAATATTGACCTACAAGCGGTGGTGATTTCCCCCACACCGGCTGCAGGTATACACTGATGGCTCCTCTGTGGCCAAACGCCCGCTCGAGCTTACGTGGGTTTTCTCTCCGGAGAAAGGCCGCGGCGTTTTTGCACCGCCCATTGCAGGGAACCCTAGACGGTCAGTTGCGGGTGATCTTTTTGGATAGCCGCAGTCAGACTGGATTGCGGACAGTAATACTCCAGAATTAAGGAATTAAGGACATAACGTGTGTTTGGATTCTATCTGTGCCTTGTGCGTTGATTTGAGATGGCCACTAACATAGCTAAATCCACGAGTGTTGTGGCTTCAACGTCCGTCTGTGGCATTCCAGCAGAAACGGTGAAACCGTGTGAGAGAAGGTCAATTGTCAACCAACTGAAGCCAAGTCCAATAATCATCGTAAGCGTTGACTCAACACTGAACTTTTCAAAACACTGAACCCTTTTTTATCACCTGACCTTGACCTAGCTTGAAGAAAGCTTGGCCATGGCTTCCACTGATGACTTCGATGACAATGTGAGCACAGTCAGCCTCACAGATTCTGAAGCGCCTGAATGGACCAAATCGTCGACGTCGTCAATCAGCACCAACCCGTTGGAAGAATTATGGTGGCAAGTTACCAGTATGAAGGGGAAGTGTTAGATAGGTTTTAGATAGGTGGAACTTGGCGGGAGGGTCAAAACAAAAATCTTGCTGTTCCCGGCATTCAGCTCAGGATTTGGCAGCAGAATCCAATTTGACCAGGGCTGCTCGGTGTGTCCAGCTTTGCTGGGCCATCCTGTTTAAAGAATTGGGGAAGAACACTTTGCAGGACTGACCCGACTAGTCTGTTTTCGATGAATTGAGCCAGCCCCTTCTTGAATGGTGCAAGATAAAAAACCTATTGTTGGTCCAGTTGATCATTTGTTGTTAAGTTGTTAAAAAAGCTGAGTAGCTTGTCTCGACGTTTTACGACAATGACATGAACCGACGCTATGAACCTGTTGCCCTTCATGTCCAGCTGGTTTTGGAATTATTTCAAGACTCTTTCGTTCACAATCCCTATTTCCCTGAGTCCCTATTATTTCCCTATGTCCTTATTTCCAGTTTCCCAGCTCAATACGTTTCAGGTGATTGGGGGCACATTATGGTTGTTTTCACCCCAAACACCCTCCGACAAAGACAAAGGGGCGAGCATTTCGGATCGCTCCACCCGTAGGAGTCCATGCTCGTGCAAGTTCATGCCACTTCTTCAGCCTGCACTGGGGCACGCTGAGATGGGCCAAGCGGTCATTCAGAAAACAATCAATTCCTCCAAAGAACTGGACCGCATGGTTGAATTTACGAGCATCAGAGCGCATGATCCTTGTATGCATCTAGTGGTCATTGCTAGGTGCCTTTTCTTTTGAAGGAAGTTCAATGACCGGGTGGGAATATTAATTTGGACTTGCCGCCCGCCGCCCTCTCGCCCTTCTCACTCCCAGAAGAAGCCCCGCGGCTGGGGGTCAGTGTGTGTCCACCATGAGAAGAGTAGCGTACCTTAGGTACCTAACAATTGGTCGCTCAATATAAGCAGAATACCGGAATACCAATCTCGCGCCAGTAAGGAGACCAACAAGGGCTGCAGACAGCTCATTGCGGATCATGTTCGCTGGTGTGGGGAAAGTGACCAACGATCACTCACAGCCATGTGTTCACGGCGACCTCACTCAAATCATGCCAAGCAACAGCTTTGACCCTGAGAGCGGTTTCGAAGCCAAGGCGGCCCAGATCAACCAAGCCAAGCTTCGCACCACCCAATATTGCTTTACGCATGACCGCCAGTGTCCAATTTTTGGGAAGAGGGCTAGAGAAGTGGACCTGGATGTGAGTGGGCTACCTTGCCCAGACTTTTCAGCGATGGTTTTCTGCAGCCATGCCAAGTTTCATGCTGCTTGGCAAACCCCAATGCTGATCATCGAGAACGTGCCGGACAGGGATTTGCTTAAAGCATGTTCAAAAGCACAAATTGGTAAGTAGAATAAGAAGGTCTTTCCACAACAGCTCTCACAGGATTGAAACAAGGAAACAAGGAAATACTGAATTAAGGAAATAAGGAATTAGGCTGGAGAAGATTCTTGAACTTGGTTATTGCCATGACTACCACCAATTCTAACACATTCACACTTCTTGCGACTCCTGCCCCTGCCGGCGTGGCCTCTTGTGTTGCGAGGACCTGGATTTGGGAATGATCACGTACTTGTATTCCAAGCACTACAGGATTCGGTGCCTGCGCGTGATGCCAGCCCATCAGGGGCACGCTGGTGTAGCCAGGGAGAGGGTCTACTTGATTTTGACTTTGAAGAAGAGTGTAGTGGAGATTGCAAATCCTGAAGACATGTACAAGAAGGTGTCAGACTTCATCATGAGCTGGGTCTGTACAGAACCGAAAGACTGTGAGTGTTGAGTCAACAGTTTTTACAATAATACGCGCCCTTTTCACAAAAAGGTTTGTTGGGTCCGTGTGTCGGGTATTGTGGAAGGGCGGTCCACACTTCAATGAGCCAGGACTACATGGTATCCACCACGGCGGAGTACTACAGGGAGGCTTCCAAAACTGCCAGGACGCGTGGTATTCCTCTACGGCCCGCACCTAGAAGGCAAACTATTCTGTTCTTATCATTCATCGCCCACTTGCACGCTATGAACGATCTCATTCCCACCGTGCGCTAAGGTATCCAACACTGATCTTAAAGTCTATTCACCGATCCGGCGCCAGCGATTCCAAGAGGATGCTCTGGATTCTCCGTACTCGATGAGGTATTTGCTGAACCAGAACCTCTTCATGAAATTAGGTGCACGTTTTTGCATTTTTGCACAAGCTGTCCTAGCTCTACTAGCTGGAAACATCGCTTGAATTCCAAAGAAATTGCGCTCGGCCTAGCAGCACAGACGGAGAGAGTCGAGAAATCAACGGCGGTGTGTGTGGTGGTGGTGGTGTGAGTGTGTGTGTGTGTTCCACCCAGGCATCTGAGCCAGCAGCACCGTCGGCTGGTACGGTCACCTCCTCAGTCGGAGAGGAGGGGACACCGGTGCATGAAATCAGCAGCTGTGATTCACCCAAGCCCGTTAATGAGGGTGCCGAAGATAGGGAAGAAGAAGCTGCGACGGATGACTCAGTAGTCGAACAACAAGAGGAGCATGAGGTAACCAGTGTTGGCTACATCGTATGGCGAATCTCCTGCCATCGCAGCAGTCTGCTCCAGTGATCCACTTGGCACTTCAAGGCTGGAGCTCATCCGTAGGATTGAACTTGAAGGCGAACGATTAGCCTGGGTAGCCCATGCCGCGACATTCCGCGTGCTCTGGGGAAAGGTCGAAGAATCCACAGATGGAGGCATCACCGATGACCGTGGAGTCCGAAAGAACCTCCGCGTTGCTCTTGAAGAAGGCGCTGATCCAGCAGATAACATGGAGGCAACAGTCTGCCCTGACACCTTAGCTGTAGCACAAGCATCCACCACTTACATTGAATCGTCGCCAGTGGATGCAGAGGCATTGTTCCACGAGTGTCCGACATTCCGGACCGGGAGCCTGAATGACTGCAAGCGCATGCGCATGCCTGAACTTCGAGTCTGCGCTTTCCACATCAATGCTCATGCCTTTCAGTCAGGTATTACGGCCGGCAAGAACGCCATCATGAAGATTTTGATCACGGCCGTGGCAGACCAGGTGGACGTCATCGCGTGCGATGCTAATCAGTTCACGAACCGCAACTTCCGGGGCGATCGACATGCCGATCCAGGAACCGGAGCTGTCCTAACCATCCTTGACCCGATTCTTGTTTCTGCGAACAAGAAGCGCGAGCCGAGTAAGCGCATCACCTATAACTGGGAGGTCTCAACCCTCGCCAGTGAGCAGCTCAATTCATGGCTGACGAAGAGCGCCCAACCAGAGGCACTTTCACGCTGGATGATCCTGGTTGCGTGCATATCTTGACTTGCGGAAAGGAATCCAACAAGCAGATTGCGGACTTCGACCGCTCCAAGAGTCTGGCCACATTGGGGCCTATCTTGGGACAGTTTGACTGCTGATGTTCGACTGCATGGGATTTGGAGATCCTCAACACGACCCGCAATTGCGATCCCACATTGGAACCCATCCTGAGATCATTCGAGGGATGACTGGCAGTGAGAAGACGATGGAAGCATTGCTATATGGACTTCATCATTTGAAGGCAAGCCATGAGAAGGGGCAACAGTTGGCAGTCATAGCTTATTGCAGGCGAAACAGACACAGATCTGTATCCTTTGGGTGGTTGCTTGCAACGGCATTCAAGCAGCTATGCCCGGGAGCTCACTTGACCTTGACACATTCCAATCAGGAGAATTCATGGAACCAGATGAGCGGCGCATGCAAGGGCAAATGTGCCATGTGCATCCATGAGTCGAAGGACGCTCTGGAAGCAGCCCTGAGGTCGAGGGACTATGTCTTTTGAAGCAGTTTGGCCTGAAGGCAACACCGATGTACAGCCATGTTGGCCAAGTCGTGTTTGACTCTGAGATTGAGGCCCGAGAAGGTGACAGGAGGACTCAAGCCCCTGTTGGTTCCCGAGTGTTGCCACCACCGCCGTGTCCACCTTCAAGGAAACCACCACTCATTCGTCCTGCAGTGGTAAAGGCAGCCCAGCGAAAGCATCAGCTTCATTGCCAAAAGAGACACACACCGTGTCTCACAGAGGACCAGGATCCGTGAGGCCAGCTTCACCAGATCCACCTCTTGCTGCAGCAACGCCAAAGGCACCAGCGCCCGAAGCACCAACACGTGAAGAAGATGAGAGTCGATACAATGAAGATGCTGAACTTCGTCGTCGTGACAAGGCCGAGACCTCCAGGCAGGCAGAACCGAGAGGTGAATCCGTGACAACGAGCCAGCCTGATGCTACGACACAGGCCTTGCTACAGACTGTTGAGTTGTTGACGCAGCAGGTGAAGCAGATGCAGGATCGTGAGCATGAAAGGAGGCGATCACGTTCAAGAGATCGTCGCCGGAGGACGCGGTCAGATAGCCGAGAGAGCTACCGCGGAAGGAGGCGCGATGGCAGCCGAGATCGTCGTGGAAGAAGCAGGAGTTTGTCGCGGAGAAGGTCACGTTCATTTGGTCGCATCCCGACGCCTCCGAAGTTGGTTCCGAGAGAGCCGGAAGGACCGCCACCTAGATGGCTATGGTCGTGGAACCAGCCGAGACTCGGATCAGTCGGCTTGGAATGAACGTCGCTACGTGTCTTCATCGGAGCGCCCAGGAGCATCGCATTTCCCGAGGGCTACGGGTGCATGGCCATCGCACCTTGAGTTCCCTACAGTGGAAGGCGATGTACCATGGAACCGTCGAGTGAATCTCGAACACATGCCGCTTGAATTGCTTGACAGAATCTGGGATTCAGTGCCAGATTTGGGAATGAAGGCCTCGCGTTGTGCCCTTCGTTGGGTAGGGCCCTTCTTCCCTGGTTCGACGTCACTCACCAGCAAGGAGATCGCCAAGTCGAACCACGAGCTCAATGTGAAGATCGTAGTCCAGCATGAGACCTATGACCATGGCAAGCACTCTGCGAAGCCCAGCAGAGCGTACTACACCGACTACATGAAAGATGATGGTTGGCAGGTGTCGAGTTTTGAACATGTTGAAGGCCAGTGGGAGATGTCATTGTTGAGAGGCAGTTTGGAGAACCAGCCGCTAGAGCTTGACTGGTATGTCAAGGGCAGGATCTTGATCTTCTCACCCCCATTCGTAGAACTTGAAGACGTCGAAGAAGAAGAAGTGCCCGCAGGAGGCGACAATCAGGGAGATGGTAATAATGACCAGGATCAACCTGATGACAATGGAGATGATGAAAACGAACCTGATGAAGGACCCTCAAAGCGCACGAAGACAGAGGTTACAGAGATGGCAGAACCCGTGGAACCGGCAAGTGAGATTCCCAAGGAGGAGAACACGGAAGATGCAGTTGATGCAGAAGCTGTTGAACCGCTCCATGGCTGCACCGCAATCGATCCGTCGAACGCACCCAAAGAGGAAATGTCAGACGATGACGTAGTTACCATGAGTACACGAAGCACTCCGGATCGTCCGACCAGCTCGCGTGAGGTGCTCGACCGAGACAAGTTCATCGTGAGCCGTTTCCAAGGAGAAATCGAACTGAGCTCCGACAGCGAAGGTCACGCATTCGTAGCTCTGGATCATCGAACTATGAACAAGGGAGAAAAACAAGTGTTCGTCGCCGGCCTGCAGACCATGCAAGAGAATGACTCAGTCTTGCACGCACTTGTTTCGAACAATCCGCTGAGTGTCCAACACATGGTCATTGTCAAGGATGACATGTTGATCAATGCACCCCAGAGTGCAAAGGTATTCGATGTAGGTGCAAGCTGGGTAAAGACCCGCAAGGAGGTCATCAAGCACATTTCGAATAAGATCCCTGGTTTGGTCGTACTGTTTTTGGAGAACACGGACCCCAGGAGGATTTGGAATGACATGCTCATGGAAGTTGACATGTATGGCTGCAACCTTCTTCTCTTCACACCACTTCTCGAGATATCAGTTGAGCATTCCATTTGCCTTGGTGGTGACCTAGAATTTGCCCTGGCAGGCCAACAAGGCCCCAAGCTCATGGAGGCGCTGGAAGGTTGGTGCGGTGAGAACATGATCCCAAAGTGTTTTGAGGATGCAAAACCAGCAAAACTCCTAGAGATGTTGAACACTATGTCAGAAGAAACCTATTTGGAACATTTTGCACGGACATGTTTTGTTGCAGACGAACTTGAAGACATCTCTGAAATTGACGATAGTGACATTGAGAGAGTTCCCCAGGAAACCAGACAAGACGATGGAAAACCATTGTCGGCAAGAGAACAGGAAGAACTCATGCTAGACCAACTTGCATTGCCCGGAGCGGACATGACGGAGCAGAAGCGGAGACAGTTATGGCGTGCTTCCCCAAAGGACCCGCATTGCAATCCGTCGCTTGCATCGGCAGTTCGGACATCCCACACCGTCAACTTTGAAGAACATTTTAAAGGCAGGTAAGGCAAGCAAGGAGTTGATCGAAGCCGCACGTCTTGTCCGTTGTCAGTCCTGCGAAGACACTGCACCACGTCCCCGTGACCACCCGGTAGGAAATAGTAATTTCCAGTATGAGTTCAATGCCATGCTTGGTCTTGACGTCGCAGAAATGAAGGACTATGCAGGAAACAAGTACAGCATTCTCACGATGCTGGACATTTCGACAGGATTCCATTTGTCAGAGGTTGTCAAAGAAGGTGGAGGTATGCCAACGTCAGAAGCATGTGCACAGGCCATTCTTCGTAGATGGATTAGCTGGGCAGGATTCCCAAAGGCCGCAATCATGGATAGAGGTGTTCACAACCGAGGTGAGGTGTCCAAGCTGTTCGCTTCGCATGGTGTTGAGATTTTCTATGCACCACTGGAAACACCATCAGCCGTTGGCAAGGTTGAAAGGCACCAAGGTATCTTGAAGGCAATTCTCAGGAAGACCATCCATGACATGGAAGCCGTTGGCCGTAATGCATTTGAAACATGCTTGCATGAATGCACTTCCGTGAAGAATCACATACAGAGAGTCCAAGGCTATTCTCCAGCACAATGGGTCCTGGGAAGGAACCCAAGAGTTCCAGGATCTGTCACAGACATGGATGAAGCAGGAAACTTGGGCATTCTGGAGAACAAGCTTGACCCTGCAGCAAGCTATCATTTGTGTCATGCATCTCGTATGGCTGCGCAAAAGGCATTTATTCATTTGGATACAAGTTCCCATGTTGCAAGAGCATTGACCAGGAATGCAGCAGTCCAGAACAAGAAGTCATTTGTGGTTGGAGACCTTGTGGTCTACCGTCGTGACACCCAACATGGTGGAACCGTGTGGTCCACTGCTTCACGTGTGATCGGCGTCGACCCGCACAATGGCATCTGGTTGCTACATGAAGGTGTTCCTGTTTTGTGTGCTGCTGGAAAACTCAGGTCAGCAAATGAGAGTGAATCCCTGGCCTACTCCATTTTGAACAACATCCCAGTTTTCCCGGAGGCAGTGACATTGGGACAGCAGAAGTACGTCCGAATGATGGAGGAAGAGGCAAGCCCTAAGAAGGGACAGAAGAGAGGGGTACAAGCAGAAGATAAGACGGGCAAGGCTGCCCGATCATCTGCAAGAGCAAGCGGAAGCGCAGTCGCAGTTCCGATGACCCCCGGAGGCATTGTCGGTGACGATGAGGTCATGATTGCAATGGTTGACAATGAAGATCATTGGAGAATCTCTGAGAGTCATGCAATCCGCGTTCACAACAAGAGGAGATTCCATGACTTCCATCCGCTGTATGACGGAGATGTTCCGGAAGGATTCGGAGGAAGACGCGTGACCAGGAAAGTCTACGAAGACATCAGTCGAGTGACCAGCGAGTCCATGCCGGGCATGGATGATGTTGATTCTCGCGCGTGGACTGGTTTCACTGTCTTTACACGGGTAAGACACCCGTTGATCGCCATTGGACACCGCAGAGTTCCGAGCTTTCGTCGCCCAACGATTTGGAGAAAACAGTGAGACGCAGGCTGGGAAAGTGTGAAGAACGCTTCAATACGCCTGTTGTACTCCTGAGATGCAAGCCCGCATTCTGGACGTACGTCGTGCAGAGTGGTGCAAATACAGGAGCTTCAATGCTGCAATGCCCATTCGAGGCAAGGAATTGGAGGAATTGCTGCAAGAAGGTCATGTCCCAATACCCATGCAATGGGTAGATGTGGATAAACAAGCTCACCTGACAGGTACTCCCGAACACCAGCCTGAGAACAGATCTCGCTTAGTTGCTTGCGGCAATCACGAACAAGTGAGCCGTGATGCACAAGGCATTCGCTGTGACAGCCCCACTGCCGAGACCGAAGGACACATGTTGATTGCAAGCTTCGCATCAAGCCATCGTGTGACCCTGTACGCGGCAGATGTTTCCTCAGCGTACTTCCAGAGTCAGCCAATGACGAGGTTGTTGTTGCTCAAACAGCCACGTGGTGGAATACCAAGTCCTGATGTACCATCGGACGCTATGCTGGTTGCACGCCTTCCGATCTATGGCACGATCGATGCAGGCAGAGGCTTCTACCTGAGGATGAATGGAGAGATCACAAGCGCTGGGTTGAAATGCAGTCGAATCACACCTGTGTTGTACTACTTGCACAACTCCAAGGGAAAGTTGATTGGCATGATCGCGACACATGTCGACGATTTGTTGTATTGCTACCTTGATGAAGGCAAGAAGACAATTGAAGGTATCCTCAAAAGGTTCACGATTGGCAAAACCGAGTCGGGCAGATTCCGATACTGCGGACGACAATTCGTACAGCATGAAGACTACTCCGTAAGTATCTCCACAAGTGAAAACTGCAAGACCGTGAAGCCGATTGAAATCGACAAGCATCGGAAGTTGTCGGAAAAGGTAACAGAGAAGGAGTTGACAAGCCTCAGGAGCGTTGTTGGTAGTTTGGCTTGGGTCGCACGCTATGGAAGACCAGACCTTTGTTACCGTGTGAATGAAATGCAACGTGCATGTAGCGCAAAGGCAACAGTGCAAGACCTGAAGAATGCCAACAAGGTTGTTGAGTTGGCGCTTCAAGGAAGCGACTTGCAGATCACCTTCAAGAGTGATTGGATTGACTGGAGCGATTTGGCAGTTGTGACATTTAGCGACGCAAGTTTCGCAAACGAAGAAGGCTTCAAGAGTCAGCAAGGCCGCGTTCACTACATAACGAATGCGAGCAGCCTCAAGGAAGGCAGTCACAAAATGCATCTGATCAGCTTTGGTTCAACTACCCTCAAAAGGGTGTGTCGTGCTACATTGCAAGCAGAAGCATATGCTCTGCAGACTGCAGTCGAACATGGAGATCGCCTACGATGCCTGATTTGTGAGTTGACCGGACGACTTGATGACTTCAAGAACTGGCACGAGGAAACTCAGAGACGAATGGCGCACGTGTATTACACCGATTGCAGGAGTTTGTCAGACCATTTACTGGCAGAGGTTCCGAGAAAAGTGCAAGACAAAAGGCTTGGAATAGAACTTGCTGCGTTGAGGCAAGGAGTGTGGACTGTAAATGGCGAGAAGACATCGGAGATCTACAGTCCCTATGGTGACCACCTGAGGTGGATTGAGACATCGAAACAATTGGCAGACCCGCTAACCAAAAGCATGAAGCCGGACTACCTCCTCAAGACACTGGAAAGTGGCCTTGTAAATGTCGAGAACAGTGGCGCATGCGAGAAGGGAGCCAAGACGAAAGATGAAGAAGTCTCACCATGACTTGCTTTTGAGAATTCGACATGGAAAGGCATGGTTTTCAGCCCCACGGGGAATAGAGTTGCTTGGCTGCCTTTGTACAACTTGAACTGTAAAGCCCGCAACACACCTGAAGATAAGACGGGTGTGAATTTCAGCGATTATAGCCAGGGTGTGTTGTGTACAGTTGATACACCGCTGCTGCTGTTTCGGCTGAACAGGGCCCTTGAGTCATTTCGCTGCTGTGAAAAGGAACCGTGGGAGATTCAAACTAGTTTGCAAATTCTTTTGCCAGACAAACTCCACACACTTATGCATGTATTTCCTCGACCAAACCTTGGGTAGAAGAAAAAGATCAGCCAAGATAACTGTTGTTTTTGTTCTCACAAGATCATTGTTCATTTGCTGCATGGCAGCAATAAAGAATGTAGAGTCTAGTCGGACTCCAGTGACTGGTCTCCACGCTGCTCCAATGCAGGAATAAGAGGTGATAACTGTCTTTTTGTGTGCTCCTATTGCATGGCTAACAACCTGTGTAGTTGCGCTCATTAAGTTCCACTGTGTGCTTGTCATTCGGTTGCTGTCGCTGAGTCGCAGCTGATTGTCAACTATTAATGCATCATAATTAAGCTTAAAGCTGTAGCAATTGCCTAACCAGTGCCCATTTCCTAATTGCGCAGCAGGAGTGGGGACAAGAACTTTGTGTTGCAGCACTGCTTGGTCAGAGTCGGACACTCAATGGGTTTATTTCAATGTCATTTTTCATGTCTGAAGCGTCCAGGCATTAACCATTTTTCTTCATTGCCTGATTACATCATTTATTGACTTTTATTGCGCAGTGCTAGCTCCCAACCATTGATCATAGTACTTGCGTTTGATACAGTTTTTGCTCAACTCATTTCAGCATATAAGAGCCTCACTTGTCCCTTTTGTTCCATTGGACTTTTGCCATGGCACGGAAGTCTGGAGGACTTCGGACGCCGTCCAAGAAGGCCTTGGAACGGCGGGCAATCAAGGCGGAGAAGAGGTCGGTCAAGAATGAGCAGAGGTTCGCCTCTGCTGTTCAGTCCAGCAAGGCCTCACTCGTTGAGTCGGACCATCAATTTGTGCTGAGCACTTTGGAGGACAATCCGAAATGGATACAACCATTAGCCGGACTGATCAGATCAGGGTGCCTCAAATGCGTTCTGAAGGAGCACACCTTTGAAGGACCGGAATTGGTCGGACCTCGATGGAAAGGCCGAGCGCGCAAATGGCTGGACATTCCCGTGGAAATGCAGATGACCATGATCGAAGCCACAGGAGTCAAAATGCCGGACAAGTCTTCCGATCAGCCGGAGTTTGTTACACGGTGCTTCATGAGTCAGTTTTGGGTTGGACAAAAAGCACCTATTCCACAAAGGTCGGACATCCGGTTCATCTCCACCTTGGAGAAGCTGGCCAAGGCACGGGTCAAAGAGCTCAATTTGAGCTACCTGGACAAGTTCAAGGGTGCAATGGACAACCTGCTGAAGGACCCAAGTGAAATGGCAGTGTGGGAATTGGAAGACAATAGGCTGATCCTACGTGGACTGTCGCAAAAGCCGGAGGACTACAAGGAGCATGAACTAGCAGCTGCTCCTAAGGGACAATCATGGCAACTGTTGGACCCATTTGCGCCGGACTGTCGTTTGACAACGGACAAGAAGTCAAGCATGTGGGACTTCCTTGCGCTGGACTTATTGAACGAGGACCAAAATGGAAAGTGGAGCGAGGAAGGACAGGACATTGACGACACCAGGTCGGAATTTACAATTCTGACGACCACAGGAGCGCCCTCAACCTCAGAGTGGACGCCAGCGAAAAGGGGAAGGGCCGATACGCCGCTGCAAGTCAATAAGATCGAAGAAGAGGGGAATGACTGAAGGACCGATGGACGTTGAGTTGCAGGACCTAATATAGTGTTAGTATTTGAGGTCTGGAAAGCCTCTCTCAGAAAATGCTCTTTATAGTCCAGGACTTTTCCAGCCATAGTCGGACTTCTATTGTCAATGCTAGCCAAGAAACAACATCTTTTCACTGGTCTATTTATTCACACGTTTGCTGATGTTGATGTTGGTTGGCTGGAAAAGGGGCTGGCCCCACTAATTCTGTGGGGACTTCATCACCAAAGCAAATCCATGAAAACTATGTGCAATGTGCCCAGTGCATGATTTCAGCTTTCAGTTGACAATTTAGATGCCTCGACATAACTTAGATGCCTCGACACAATATTGTCTCTTGAGCTGCAACCCAGAAGAGACCCCAATGACTACAGTTTAAAGCACTCGCTGAACATTTGTGAATTCCTGGATCAAATGAGATTGGCTGCGCAGCAGTGGGCCTGTTCAAGTGATGCAGTCAGAAAGGTCTCCAGCAGTATGTCAAAAGATGTGTTGCAATGTATCATTTTTGCAATGTTTGGACAACCCTGCAAACAATCAATTGTCCATTAGATAAGAACAACACTAACACATCTCTCAGACTAATGCGCAGAGAACCATCCAAAGCATGATTCGTTAAGCTAATATTGATGTGACACTCATTTAGTGAGAGTTCATTGTTGGGCACTAGTGAGCTCATGGAAGCTGCGCCAACAGTCTTTGAACTCTCCCCTTCGGACATACAAAAGGCAGCAGCCGAAAGAGATCTCCTGCTGAGTTGGCTAGATAGCTTTGCTCCATTCCGAAGTCTGCCTTCTGCAAAGCACCATGGCACCGAATTGGCGGGGCCGGACCCTCAAAGCCCTTCTCATTTGGTGAAAAAGGTTTCTTAGCAAGAGGCTTTAGGTGAAAAGATGTTTGGAGGAGGTCTCTGATACTGGCACTTGGTCAGATGAAGATGTTGGACGAGTAGTGTCCAACAAATCTGAGCATTTAGATTGCACTGGCATTGTTTCCAATGTGGAGATGAGCTTGTTGAACATTTTTGAATTTGAAGCTGCTTGTGCAAAGACAACAGGTTTTTTTAGTCTAGCTAAGCTCAATCAGTTTGGTCTTGCGTGACCCAGGGGTCTTCGCTATTTGGCACGTTTGTCGGACAATATGGCTCCTGTTCCGGAACTCCACAGGACGCACCCTGACCTATTGCAGACGAGCAACTTTTCAATACTTAATTTGACAATTGATTGTTTGCAGCTGCAGCAGCCATCTTTGTAAATATGGTTCCAGGTACTTTCAGAAGGGCAGCTTTATTGTGCAGAGGGACCATTGCCAGGACCATCCTTTTCTGAAGCTCCTTGGGGTTGCAAAGTGCTGGCTGTGTTTTGATGTTTGAATTGTGAATAATGTTTGTTGTCCAGGTCAAAGAACTTCATTAGTTGTTTGACCATTGTACCATGTGGGTTTGCAGCATGTATTTCGTTTGACTTTGGCAGAACTAGTGAATATGATACAGAACAGTTTACCCAAAGCGTGCCATCTACTCAGGACTGCCTGGGAGCTTTTGAGGTTCAGGGTAGAGAAGCAGGTTTTTCAGGCAGAGGCGAATTGCCGGACAATCCTGAGGCAGGCTGCTGAAATTGAAGCAGGACATGCGTTTGACCCCTGGACCACTCCAATGGACCGGCCGCCTGGTTCCATGGTTCTGGATCTTGTCCAGAAAATATATGAGTTGGACCACTTGGACACAGTCGGAGTCTTCTATAAGGGCCGGTCCTTTGTGGCGCATTTCACCTTGAATTACACATTTACTTTGGACACCCGCCTCTTTGATGACAGTCTTGCAGATCTTGCAGTAAAATGTTTTTGGTACAATCAAAGTTATTTTTGTTTTGTTGATGTGCACTATTCACTACGGCTCCAGGGATGTGCTTTAACCTCAAGCCCAAACTCAGGAGACTGCATTGTGTTCAATGCCTTTGGACTTCAGCTTGTGCCGGACTTCATCTTCAGAGGGTTTTGTTGCGGGCGTGACAATGACTAATCAGTGTCATGACATGTCTTTGGACCCAATTTCAATTTTAATTTGCTGCTGGCAGCACTCCATTCGCTTCAGGACAAAAATTCTTGGCCGCATTCATCGCCGGTCTTTCTTGGGGATTGCAGCCATTGAGGGCTTTGTTCATTTAGTGGACAATACTGATGATGAGTAGCCGCTGTATAGCTGAGTTTGTGAACTTTGAATGTTTGCAACCTGTACAGGTCCCTGCGCAATGCATTTATACATGACTCATGCCTTTTGCAGCCACCCAACTCAAGTTAGAATGGGCAGCTTCACTCACGTCCACCTTACCCAGACTTGTGGGTGTAAACTAATGGTCAATATCCAACAAGTCTATAAATAATCATTACTGCTAGCATGTCATGTTACCATTGGTTATTGCAATTTGTTGCGCTACATTTGGGCCCAGTAGGTTCAACAAGTCCCATAACACTTTGTCGGAGACAGTCCCCAATTCATGGCAGCATCATCATCGGACGCTGCATTGCAGTCTGGTGATGCGGCTACTTTGGACACAGCGCGTCGGACTACTTTTGCAGCGGAGATTTTCTGTGGGAAGAATGGGCGCTTCCGCTGTGAGCTCTATGACTTTGGGCGAGCCAAGACGGACTTTGCTGGAGGCCGCCGGTTCTGGCATTTGCGCTGGCTTGTGGACTTCCTGGGTGGGACAAACACCTCGAACTTCCTTGGATAGTCAGTCGATCCTTGGACAAACCGAATCATAGATAGGATACAGTGGCTGATGCTGGACGCTCAAGAAGAGCAGATTGGACAAGAAGCTGCAAAGCATATTCTGTGCAGCTCATGGTCCAGAAGAAAGACAATGGGCACAACAAAGAAGAGGAAGAACAGAAATTCTGATGGACCAGATTCAAAGGTGGTTGCGGCGGACACTTCGATTCAACGAGGACGGACGCACTTCCGTGCCAGGAGTTTGCTGCTAGCACTTTTGCCTTTTTGGTCATTGTCGGACACTGGGCATTCCATGGGCCAAAGACCACCCAGAAGTGGAACTGGGGCATGACATGGTGAAGGACAGGTGTTTCACATTACTCCAGAGGGATTGAACTTGAATTTCAGGGCTGGACTTGTGGACGTCCACAGGCTCTCAAAGTCTCACAGGAATTTGAACAATTCATTTTCAGGCCTGGACCAATGGGCTACTGTGATGGACATGCTTAAGTCAATGACACAGGACGAGCTCAATGGGAATTTTGGCAAACCTCGCAAGGCCATCTCCTCGACGTGCATTTCTCGATTCTATGAGCATTTGGCAGCAGTGAGAGACACTGATCGGTCAAGCCATCGAGTATGGACATCCATCTCAATCAAGCAGATGGACCAGCTAAGGACCTAGTCAACCCTTGGTGTTGTTATCATTGCAGCATTGTGTTTTGTCATCTACAGATACAGTGTTTTGTTATTGTTTTGTTTGGCTCAATCATTTCTTTGATCTCCACTGATTTTTGTCATGTAAAAGTAGTTTTCATAGCAGAATTGCAGTGTCCTTGTTTGTCTCCTATTGATATCATTGGACAGGACCGAGCGAGGATATCGTCGGACCTCTCATGCTTTCAAGGAAACCATGGTGCAACAAGCCACTTCTAGTGGTAGTAAGATGACTTCTGCCACACAAGGACAAATGCAGTTTGCAGAGCTGTAGGACCCAGAGGATGGAGAAGCTTCCAAGAAGCGTAAAAAGGCAGCTGGACAAAGTGGGGTGCGCTATCAGGTAGCTGAACGCTATGCTTACCTCATGACTGGAAAGGAGAAGTTCAAGGACATATCCATTTTGTCAGTGGTTGCTGATGCTGTGCACGTTGGGGCGGACGATTGGTTGAATGTCATAGCTTGTGCGCCGGAGAAGCAGTTGTCATTCATTTGCCCACAGCAGGCCATGAAGTTGGAGTGACATGACACTCAATTCTCAGTTGATATTTGTTGTTAACTGTTCAACACACTTCAAGTCCAAGTTACCAAGTGACAGTGACACGACTTTGGGTGCTGTGTGTTAGCCTGAAGTTAATGCCATGTCTCATGGATTCCGGAAACAAAAATAGATGTATCTAACATTGTGTGTTCATTTATTTACTTACCAATTTCAGCTGGCCATTCCTGCTTTGCCCTGGTTCTTTTCAGTGCAACTTTTGCGCCCGTTTTTCCCACCGATTTGGACGCGTCGGACCTCCATGCCCTTCCCCGGTTAAGAGGTGTCCTTCCCGCTCCCCGGTTATTGTGCCATTCACTCATTCCATGCCGTTCCCCGGTTCCCTCTTGGCAAAAATCCTGGAATACTCGCGCAATCTTTCGCGACAATCAGGATTCCGAGGGCCTCTCCCCAGTTTGGACAGGATTCCATGTCCTTCCCCGGTTAGGGCAAAAGTTCGGAATTTCTGCCCTGGTTTTTGGACTCTTTCCATGCCGTTCCCCGGTTATTGCGCCGCTCTGTCGCGACTCTTTCCATGCTGTTCCCCGGTTATTGCGCCGCTCTGTGGGGATGTACACTTTGCTTCACATGAGCACTTTTTGATGCTGGTATCCTTCCTTTGGACAAATGTTTCAGTTTGATTACTTGGTAGGTTCATACACCAAAAGGGTCAGAATCCAGATGCCCCCCCAGTTGTTGAGAGGAAATGTGAATATCTCACAATTGTCCAGGTGGAGAAGAGCACCAAGCTGACAGAAGAGCAGTGGTCGGACTTCTTTCCACATCCTGGACATTCGAAATGCTTTGTCAGGAATTGGCTGGTCCTTTGGAGACTTTGCCTTTCCACCTGGACCACCTCACCAGCAGGCTGACCGCCGGACAAGACCGCCAATGCTCATACTTTGCACGGACCAGCAGTCCACTCAGCTGGCTGCAGTGTCATACTTGAAATTCCAGAAGGGCCTTTGGTTGGAGCGTGTCATGGACCCTGCACATCGTAGCCATAATGATGTGCAGTTGTCACTCTCAGCTGCTGGACTATTGAAGTTCTCATTTTTGTGCATATCTTTGTACAATATACGTTATGGACCTTGGCAGAAGGCCTCATGGTCCAACAAGATCAAGGAGACAGCAGATATGTTGGGCAATACTATGTCGCCGTCGGACCCACTCCTCCTGGAGTTCTTCCCTTCAATTTTGGAGGATGCTGGACGCCCATCAACGGACAACACTGAGGCAGAGAGCCAAAAATTTTTGAAGTCATTGCCGGACATGGACTGCATCCGGACAACATTGTCCATTTCCCACTCCGAGTTGGACACTGAGTGGTCAGCGCTGGCATTCCTCCTATGTGTTGTTTGCATTTCGTCGGGCTGGTCGACTAAGCCGTCGGACCTTTGGGCACCGGACCATCCTTGCGCGACCGCTGCAACAAGGTCGGACAAACCTGGGACAAGCAAGGGCAAAGCTACAGCTGATGCCAAGAAGGACACGCAGGACGCAGGTCGGGGAAGTGCAAATACTTAGCATAGGATGACTCGGTTCATCTGCTCGTCGGACAACAAGAACATGGCGCGGTTGATTTTTCATGTTCTTCAGCCGGAAGCCCTGCGGTGCTCAAACATGTTAAAGAACCTTCGTTCGCCGGACATGACTGTACAGTTTTACTCCCAATGGGCCCATTGGTCTTGGATGGACACAGCCAAGGCGCATGTCCTTCGTTTGCAAGACTTGGTTGCGCTGCAAAGGATGGGTTTCAACATGGATGTTAGCCGGACTTCAGTGGAGGCGGAGATAGCCTGGCAGGATTCTTTGGCTGGACATATGTGCAGCCTGCTTATGCATACTTTGCACAATCGGGCGGGTTCGCAGCTGTTCCACACCAATGGATTCGGAGCAACTGCTGGACTTGTGCATGAGGACAATGAGTGCAGGAAAAGGAGCTTGTCCTTCTTTCAGGACATGTCCAACACAGTGCAGATCACCAAGGAGTCTGGCACACTTTTGGCCAAAACCATGATTGAAGGGCGCTGTAGCGCCGGACCTTGTCGGACTCCAATTTCCAGGATGTGCCAGTAGTTCTGGCAGAGGAGTTGAAGTGCATCTGGTCGGGCCTTTTGAATTCTAAACTTATCGAGGAGGGCAACAAAATTCAGCGAGAGGCCGAACAGCGGAATAGCAATTCCAAGGAGTTGGGCAGGATGGCGGGCTGGTTTGGGTTGACCTCAAAGAATCTGCTGGGCTCATATGACAGGACAGAAGTACATCCAGAGAGTCTCTTCCATGTCCCCAATGACTGGAAGAAAGAGACTCTTTTCTGCCAGCCGCAGGGAAGAGGAGGGCAACAGTCGGACAAGGAAAAGCTTGAGGACAAACTTCTGGAGGAGGTCACAAAAAGTCGGACCTGGCCATCCCACAACCATCAGACGGAGCAAGATGTTTTGTCGGACTTCAGCCTAGTGTCTCGAGTTGTGAGCTGCACATGGGATTGGGGCAGATTGGAGACAGGATGGCATGCAGCATTGCTGCCAGAGGGCCATGCTGTGCGTATGGGTGAGCAACCTGCGCTGGTCATTAGGTCATACAGGAGGGGAGCATTGTGCTGGCCAGGACACTTGATTTCCATTCCAGGCGTGCCGGACATTTTGAGCTGGACCAGGAATCCTCCTTGTGCTGGGTCCACATCTTCAACTCCGATGTCACCACATTGGAGTTGACTGCTGTCTCTCCAGCACGTTTCTTGGTCTATGAATGTTTTTGAAATAAACCATCAATGATGAGTGCATTTGATTTACTCTCAATTTGTGTCTATATGGTTTGTCATGCTTGTGAAAGTTCTTCATGATTGCGTAGATCGCTGTCAACTTCCATTGAGTCAGAGTCATTTTCCAATGAAAGTACACCCTCGCTAGGCATCATCCTGTTCACATAATATGTGTATATAAGGTTGAGTGCATGGCAAACCCAAAGGGTAATAGTTGAATGTCAGTTTGATATTCTACCATGTGAATCAGCAGCAGCATTTGCTCGTGGTAAAGCAAATGCAGCTCACTTTGGCTCTGAAGGCCGGACTACACGGGGCTGCGCGTTGAACAGAGGCGTGGTCTTGGAGGTCAATTCACGGTGCAAAAACCTGTTAGAGTTTCAGGCTTTGCAGGGCTTTGCCAGACTGTCGGAGGCCACTATCCGGAAGGTCTGTGAAGAGATGAAGTGGACAATCAGTGCCAGTCCCACTGGGGCTGATGAGGACCATCATTTGGCAGTAGTCGGAATGCTTAACCTGGACACCTCTTTGACAGAGGAGGAAGTCGTTCAACGGATTTTGCGCAGGCAAGAGTCGGACAAGCTCACCCCAGAGGCAGATGACCAGGAGCTTGAGATGATTGTCAGGGACACGCTTTTATCTGGTGAGCAGGACCAAGCTTTGAAAGAGCTGACCCGACGTCGGACCACAGTCACGGCCAAGAGCCTCAGACCAAAGGTGCAAAAGATGTACCAGCGGGCTGCAATGGACGTCAAGGGCTGGTTGGACAAGAAGGCAGTGGAAGCCCGCAAGTTAAAGGAGAAGTCAGTGACGGGCGACGCCAAGGCCTTTGACAAGAACATTGAACGGGTGTACGCTCAGCTAAATGCTAGTGTGGACGAAAAAATGAAGGCCCTTTTGCCTTTAAATGTCCGGGCCTGGTCGGACGAGAAGAATGGACGGTGGAAGCTCACCTACAAGGGCAAGTATGCGCAATATGGTCGGAGCATCAGCTGGACAAGTATTGGACACTCTCTTGCAGCGGCGGAGTGTGTCCGACAGGGCTGGGATTGGTTGGACTTGCACGACGGCCGGACCATGCCTGAAACAGTGCAGGCAAAATTAAGAAAGCTGTCAGGCTAATTCATTGATTCTGTTGTGATTGAATTGTCAATTGTTTGAGGTTATTGCCTCAGTCAGTAGGTCAGGTGCACCACATTGCACCATTGACAGCATTGTCAGTGAAGTGATGGGCCCATTTGGACCTGCAAATTACCGTGCAATGGTGGTCATGTAAAGTGCTTGCTCCTCAACAGAATATGATTATCATCAATAAACCAATTCTGATCCAAATTTTGGCAGCAATGATTCAGCTGGTTTTCTTAAACTTGTGGTCTCCTGGTCTTCTTCAATCTCCTATTTTGTTTTTTTTGTAATTCTTCCCTGCAGAGACAGCTGCTGATTGATTGGAACAGACTTCGGAACAAATACTAACTGGAGACAACAAGTAAGTCTTAATAGGCCTAGTCAGTGGGGCATACACTTTACATTGTACACCCTTTGATTTCAGAGATGTATGCGGACAGAACGGACAAACAGTGCCAAAAAGATATGAGTCATGTGCTTATCGTTAACATCAGTCTTTGGCAGATGACCACCGGGCCTGGGCCACCAAACAGATTGTCAAGACCTTACATTCAGCAGCATGTCACCAATACACAGGGATTTGCCAGCAATACACAGGCATTTGGGTTGGAAGAAGTCTTTGACTGAGCCTTTCAATATTGTGCGCATTTGTTGTTCATTCAACAAAGTTTTGCACCTTGCTTTTTGGCACTTTTCAGCTCGAAACTAAAAGTTTCAGCTGTGCTACAGTAAACTTGCACCAGGGTGCCAAGAGCAAGAAGAAGTGGCTGGTGGGCATTCAGCGCAGGCAAAATCTCAATGGCCAAGATGCACCTGTTGCTCCACAGCCTTGAACTTTTGAAAGTCTGAATTGCTAGCGACTAGCATAACTCATACATAGTATAGTGGTGACCAAGTCAATATATCTTTGGATTGTCCTAGATCCTTTCTAGCCGGGTTGCAGCATGGTGTCCATCAGTAGACCACTGCCAAACATTGTCCATTGTTGGACCTTCAGGACATGAAAATACAAGGTGTAAGCCCTCGACGGATTAGTCACGACGGACGATGTCGGCTGACAAAGAACTGACAAAGAAGACTCCTTTGAAGGGAATGGAAAACCACAGGTTGCGGTGGAATCTCACCTTGCCAAACCCAGTAAGTTTATATATGTTGTTGCGCCTGCCAATCATGCATTGCCCAGTGTTACTTACCTACAGTACATCAAATGACACCTCAAGCTTTGGAATAGCAGACCTGTCATTTTTATAGTTGCCCTTTGATTAGCATGACTTTGTCTTGTGCATGAACAAGATTGAGTATAGCGCTGATTGCGCAACCAACCAAGGAAGATGAGGCCAGATCTGAGGGAAGTGTACAAGAAGAAGGCGCACGAAGGGTATGCTGCTAATCGGGACAAGAAGAGCAAGTGCCCAGCAAGTCGGAGATTTTCATTGGACGAGATGAACAAGGACAAGAAGGACATGGTCCAATGGATGGACAGTGTGCCTTTCACTTTGTCGGAGCCAGTTGAGCCAGGCTCTTTGTTGGGGAGTGGCACCTATGGGCAGGTCTATCTTTGCAATTGGTTGGGCTCAAAGCTTGCGTTGAAGGTGCCTCACCGTTCATCGGATGAGGCAAAGATGGACAACCCTCCTGCATCGGACAGCCCTGTGTCAGAGGCCTTTCGGACGGCAGACCTAGCCAGAGAAGGGGCTCTCATGAAGCAGTTGTCTGGGCACCCCAACATTGCGCATGCTTATCAGCTTGTGTCTTTGCCAGGCAGAGCTGTGGGGATGCTGATGGAGGTGGCAGAGGTTAACCTCCTCCAGCATTGCCTGATGCTAAAGAATTCGGAGGAGCCTTGGTCGGACATGAAGTTCCAAGTGTGGAAACTGTTCAGACAAGTTCTTGCTGGACTGGCTCACATTCAGGCCAAGAAGATCCTTCATTGTGACCTCAAAACAAACAACATTTTGGTTTTTGCTGAGCATCGGCGGGCTGCCAAAGCAGACTTTGGACTAAGCCGGCAAGTCAACTCTTCAGGCCAGGTCATTGTTTATGGCAATGCCGTTTATGCAAGGGGCTACCGGCCTGTGGAATGCCAAGTTGCTGGTGACAAGAAGGTTGCGTCCTTAGTAGCTTCTAAACCTAGTGACACAGCCGTTTCTTTTACAACTATATATATCTATAGTGGAAAACTTGTGCTAGACAGTGTGTTTTGCTTTTGGCTCTCAGCCTCCTGTAAATTTAGATCCAACAAGCAGCAATCACAGTGCTGCCCATGTTCTGAGCATTTCCGGTGCAACAACTATATTTTGTCACTGGCTGCGGTCCACTGTGCGCAAAGCTGACACTTGAAATAATGGACCTCGACCACACATCCACAGAGAGGGGATAGGCAAAAAACTCCAAGGTAAACATGTTCAATTGTTTGTGTTTCTAACTTCATTCCTGGGCGCCTGCAAAAAGACGACTTGTGTTTTTTGTGGACTCGCTCTTTCCAAGCCCTTCTGGTTCATACATATACTGTAATACATACAGATTATATACATATGTTGTTCCAGACATGCAGGTAGAGGTGGTATTTTGCACATGATTTTTGCCGAGCCACTCAGGTCACTGTTGGACTTAAGGCGGACACTTGGGCATTGGCGTCCATTGCCTGGGATTGCTTTGCTTTCTCAGCAGAGCCACTGTGGCCAAATAACATTCTGGACAATATTGAAATAGGGACATGCCCAAAGAGGACAGCGCTGCACTTGCAAAGGGTATTGCAGGACAGGCTTAGCCGGACTTTATTGGACAGAGATCGCAGTGTGTCAGACATTGCAAAAGCTTGCATCACAACAGAGGTGGACAGGGCAAATGTTACCCTCACCAGTTTGATGTGCCAGAGGTGAACTTTGGCATAGTTCTGGGCTTCCAACGATGCCAGATGCTTTGGCATCCAAGCACAACCAGCCAGACTGGCTGGATTTTGTGATTAATTTCATGGTGCGTGCGTGTGAAAAGAGCGTGCTTCCAACGCGGCAATGGTCAGATTTTGATGCTGGGTTACCGTGTCTTAAGCTTCTTTCAATCACTGAACAGTCAAAAAGAGTGCTGCTATTTCAAGTCTAATTCCAGATGTACTGACTACTGTAAGTAGGTATTTGGTTGATGATAGGTGATTCATGCTCATTGAGGCAAGTCAGAATTTGGCAGTTATTAAATCATTATATAATTCAGGCCACTCATTGAATGCTTGATTGGGCATTGGTTTCCACAAATCGCGGCATGTCAATGAAACCAGTTCTGTGGCTCAAATCTAGAACTTGATTTTGCCCTCCACTGCTCGCCTTTCCCTTGATGGCAGCAGTACCGAAAATACCACTGTTCAAGCCGGACGAAACATTGAAATTCACCCAGCCTTTGGATGTTGGGCCTAGGCGTCTTGAGGCACTTTTCACCGCTTGGTCGGACAAGTTGACTGGGGAAGAGATTTGCCATTTGAAGGACTACCCAGTCGGAGAGTGGGGCCGGACCCAAGCCATTACTGAGCCTACGGACTTTGGGTCAATGTGCAGTGGGACGGACGTTCCTGCAGCAGTTTGCGAGCAGTGGTGGTTGTGGGCTGGACAATGGACTGGACACGATTTTGAGTCCAAGCACAGGTTTTCCTCCGAGTTGGACGCCAAGAAAAGGGCCTTCATCAATGTGATGCACCCCAATGTCGGACACATCTTTGGAAATTTGAAGGACTTGTCGCACAGAAGTGGTGAAGTGTGGGACTTGAAGCGAAGTGACTTGGTGAGGGTGCCAGTGTGTCGGATATTGACAGCAGGGTTTCCATGCTTGGACGTTAGTGGGCTGAACCCTCACAGCCGGACCTTGAGAAATCGACAGTGTATTAGCCAGGTTGCTCTACGGACAGGAGAGGTGTTTGCAGGCATTGTGGAGTACATCAAGGCTATGATTTGTCGGAGAAGACCGCCAGAAGTGATTATCTTTGAGAATGTCATGGGCTTGAAGAATCCGCCGAAGGATGATCCCAATGGACCCTCAAACCTGGACATAGTTGGGCTGATGCTTTCTGGGCTTGGCTACCGCTTGCATGCCTGGCATCTTTCGCCACGGATGTTAGGGGTTCCTCAGTGTCGCCAAAGGGTGTGGATGACAGCAATCCGGACAAGCAATATGGAGGGCGTGCTGGCGGACTTTTCGGAGAGCTCTGAGATCCTAGCGGAGCTGATGTCCAGAATAACTGGTTTTCCAGAG
>CAXIVM010002102.1:0-20744 GCA_964035705.1 Porites rus | reverse complement strand
GCAACCGGTTCGTTTCACTTTGTGGAGAAACCCAACCCGTCTTTTGCAGCTGGCGATCGTTAGTGGGAATATAGTGCAGTGCACGGCACGGTAGTGATAGTTGATCCGACATAGTACTCAATCAACACCTCGCTACGGAAGCAGAAATTGTCGAACAACAACACCTGTTGTTGGAACTGCACCATTTCGTTTGTTACATCTCGGTCCAAAACACAATTTTCTACTTTACGAAGCTTGTTCATTCACTTGATGCTGTGATGCAAGGCAAGTCAGTAAGACGCCACAGAAACGGTTTTATTTGCCCATTGGACTGAACAAGAACAAAGGCACGCTTCTTGGCTAGGACCAGTCAAACTTAATGTACCCAAACAGGTCCAAACGTTGCTCCTTCAATCCATCCATGGATATATACTTGGATATAATATAATAAATATAAAATATAATATATATAATTCAGTATGATTCCTTATGCACCCCAGTTTGCAGTCCGCCCGACCTCTACCTTCAGCTGCGCCTTCGGCACCTTCAGCGGGAGCGCTGGGCCTCACGCCGCACCGACAAGGATGGCACCGGCAAGCGCCGTGCCTCGGCACGGGGTCCCTGGAACGCAGGGACGGATGCCTTATGCAGAACACAATCTGGTTGGCTCTACTCAAACATACTGTCAACATACTGTATACATGCTCAACTAACAAGGATATACAAGGAAATTGTTATACAGCATATTCTACTCAAATAACGCAAATACGAGTAACACAATCCACTGTGAAAGCTTCATACCAAGGTCTTCCAGGCCTGGCAAAAAGCCACATAGTCCTGATGGCCACAACGAGGTTTTCAATGGTTTTCATGGGGAGCACTTAAGCATCTCCAGTCTTCCAAATTCATCCAAGTTTCAAGTTTGCCTTGATACACATGCTGAAACAACGGTGTATGCCTGTAGATGCTGGAATCTGTCGGACGTCTCAAGCTTCACTCCAAAAAGGGTTGCCTTTTTGGCCGCTGACGAGGTGTCTGGAGTGAAGTCATGGCGCCTGCTGCACCGAAGTGATGAGACCTTCAACAAGGCTCGCAGCCTTCTCAAAGGAGCGCCTGACGCGGCAGAGTGCAGAGGAATGTATGTGTGCTTCAGAGTCCAACATCCCTGTGCACTTCTCACCAAGCAAGCCATCGACTCAGAAAGATCTAGTCTGAGTGGCAGTGTGGACAGCGTAATGTATCAACTCTCTTTGCAAAGGAACAAGTAAAGTAAGTGCAAAAGGTGCCCACACTTCTTGGCGTTGGGACCCTGGCCTGTTGGTGGCACTGACGCAAAGCATCAGGTCATCATTCGACTCCTTGTGTTCTGGGCCTTCCAAATACCTTGTCTCGCAAATCCCTCAAGCTCCGCGTTTGATTCTGGAGAGCAACCCCCGAAAGGTGGAACATGCCTCGACGTGTCCGACATGGGATTGAATATGATTGAATCATAGGGCCCTGGGGCCATTGTCGCAAAAGATCTCCAACAAGCGCTAAGCGCAAAGCTTGCTAGTCTATAGTGTTGATCTTCCAACTCTACTTCTGAGACTTCTGACCAAATGGGCACCCCGGCTTAGATCCTCGGCCTCTCAAACGGATCTTCACTGATCCATTTCCGGTCGATTCGATGATGCCTCAGGCACTCTGAAAACCACTTGCCAAATGTCCCAAATCTAGCTCCAAGCTCAATTGTTCTTGACTCGAAAAGACCGCACTCTTGATATAATTGTACGTGGAACCGCTCAAGAAATATGTTCTTCCTCAACCTCCTGGACCTTGGCTTTTGAACTGCTTTCTTTTCGATCACCCGTTTTGGTGAGATGAGATCGTCCCAACAGAGCCGTTTCTCCACCAGAGAAAAGCGACGTTTCATGTTCTCGCCACCAGGACCGATGATGCGCCGGCAGACCTGCTGACGAACGATGGATGTTGGGAATTCGAGGGAGGAATTCGATGGAGGATACACTAAGTGAT
Source organism: Porites rus (assembly GCA_964035705.1). Taxonomy (NCBI): domain Eukaryota; kingdom Metazoa; phylum Cnidaria; class Anthozoa; order Scleractinia; family Poritidae; genus Porites; species Porites rus. The sequence goes on along the minus strand of CAXIVM010002102.1, from coordinate 18,752 downwards.
CTTGGGAGAATTCCATCGAATGTGTGACGCCTAACCTCCAAGACTCCTTAATCTCCTGACAGGTGTTGGGATGTTGGATGCTATTCAGGTTGCACGGCGAGTTGCAAAACACGAGTTGCCAAAAGGTCGGCTTGGGGAGCGCCAACGCAGCCAACGCAATGCTGCCAGCGGCTGTGCAAAAGACATGGGAGTCAATCATAGTCAATCGATGTACATCCAAAGGTACTAGGCACTTCGACCAACCGACCAGGATGGTCTTTGTGGTAGAGACTGGGCACCTTTTGCACTTACTATACTCTGGAGCTAATTCCTGGAAATACCAGGCCAGCAAACCCAAATGAACAGAATTAAATCAAGAGTAAATTCTTATTATGAACCAAGACACATGAAACGAATAAACTCTGGAGTTGAAACTCATGAAACATATATAATTACAAATTAATTACTCCTTTTCAGGATGGTCTGTGGTGTATAGATTTTCTCAGCTCTGCTTGTAGAACATAAGACATTTATACGGTATACGTCCCTCAGAAAAGCAATGGTACAGTCAACACCGACCGTGCTGACACCGTGCACCGTCCCACCGTCCAGACGGCCTGAAATGTCACATCCTCTTCGATGCCCACTTTCACACGGCAAAGGTACTTTCCACCTTTTCGAGCTTCGAATGGCATCCAGTGCCCGAAACGAGTCGATGTCGAAACTGAGACGAGACAAACATCCAAACACTGTTCCCAAACATCTCCGGGTGCCGAACAATGGAACACATCTACAAGCCATCAGGTCCATCCCCGTTCGCCTCCTTGTCCCGCCGCACTCTTCTCATGACGACCTGAAGTTCGCAGCTTCGGGGTGATCCAGCAGCCGTTTGGGGTCTACAGTCATTCTATGTCATGTAAAACAAAAACGCACTGTGAATCTCGGGAGGCAGATCAACCGCTGCCGCTCTTTTTTCCAGATCATTCTATGTCATGTCTGTCTAAGTGTCTCAACAATTTCTCACTATGACACCGTCTGACACCTCTGAAACAATGCCACATTAACCTGGCCTGCCAAACCTGCGCGGCTATGCAACTAGCAGTGGCACGGGATAGCATGAGTACCGTTGAAAGAAACTAGCCATCTGCATAACCAATTAGCCCAATTAGCATGTGCAACTTGGTCAAAGGTCGTCAGACCTGGCCCACATGCATCCCAACTTCAAAACCAAGCCCTGCCGGCCCTGCCTGCCGCTTTGGCTTTCGTTTCTCCTGTCAAGAACAACTGTGCTTCGGACTGTTCTTTGGCGTCGTTGGACGGCCGCTTTCGCCATCTTTCGCCGCAAGTCACGTCAACACCGGACGAAAGACGCGATTCGAGGCCTGCGCTGGTCGACGGCAGGCGGGCCGATGGGGGAACGCCGCGATGGATCGCCGGACTCGTCGCCTCTGGCGGTCGAAGGCACGGAGAGTCGCGATGGATCAAAGCTGACTGCACATGAAACATCTACAGCATATACGTAGTATGTAAAGATATGTAAAGATACTCCAGGCGGAAGAACGTGTTATCTTCTTACCCAGCCTTATAACAATATGCTCTATCTGTGGACCAGCGGCTTTGCTGAAGACTGGACAGACTTTGAAGAATGATGGAGAATGAAGGTTCGAGAGAAATTGATTGAGTGTGTAGTGTGTGGAATCATTGCATAAACATTCTCGACATTTGCTCGCATTTGAGACTGGACACTGGAATGTTCTCAATTGCCCTCATACACCTCATGCAGGGCATACCGGAGCACCAACTGGAGAATATAGGGCTATTGGTAGTATCGACAAGCTGTGCACGGTTGGATACTATTGGACAAGAGGATCATCAGCATGTTCTCTCCTTCGATTCAAGAAATGCAGGCAAAACCATCAAAAGGAGTCATTCAATCCAACGGTCAGTGTTGTTCCAGCAACGGGGCATCGCAGCCTCTGGCACGGCAGCTTTGGCTTCACTCTGTGGGCCTTAGTGCCCAAGTCGCTTGCATGAGCCACAGGCAGGCAAATACATAAACCTACTCTCATCTGCCAAGAACTAAAAACAAATTCCATTAAATTCTTCCCATTTTCCGCGCGGCACGCGCTGCAAAAGGCCCCCGGCCGGCTGGCGCGCGCCGGCCGGCCTCGCCCGCTGTACAAAGAACCGAAGCTGCGAACTGCACGGCGGTGGCTTCGCCCATGCCGTGGCTGTCCATCAGACGGCTTCGGCCTCGGGCTGCATCGGCCCAGGCACCTGGGGACACCGAAAACGACACCGAAGACATGGAGTAGTGAGTAGTGCAAATGCCATGGAGTTCTCTTATCAAGATCACCTACTTTCAAGAATACAACAATTACCTTCTATTATCTTCTATTCCTTCCATAGGACTGTCACTTCTACTCAGTTCTTCATCCACATGAAAATCACACATCTTCTTCTCCGATCCAAGAAAAGCTCTGCCGCTCTGCTACTCGTTTTCTCTGTCAGTTCTACGGTCTACGGTCACCGCAAAAAAAAACAAAGCGCCTCCCACAAGGCTCCTTCCGGCACGTCGCGGAGGTGTCGGACCCAGCAGCGGCTCCCGCGCGGACGGCCCAGCGAAAGCTCCTGACGGACCACCTTGAATTCTCGAGCCAAGCTTTGTGCCAGGCCGTTGTTTCACATCTTATCCACCAGCACCAAAACACCATAAATAATACATCGCTATTTTGGTCTGTACTACGTCTATCCGTCCGCTTCGCTGCTCCTGGCTGCGGCGCTTGGCCTCTTCGCTGGTCCCACGGAAGAGCTCCATGACGATCACCGGGCGCTCGGGCACTTGGCGCTCGCCCCAGCGGAGAAGGCCTCCGGATCAACAAAGGGTCGGTGGATGAGTGAGTTGCCCGTCGATCGGTGCATGCTCGTGTTGTGCTGGCAAACTTGGCAAAGGTTCTTTCAGCCAGAAAGGCAGGCCTGCTGGTGTTCTGTCACCAATTCCGTTCTCTGCGGGATGCTCGTGCTTGAGGAGGATCCATGGTGAGGGACAGGTTGTGTGCAGAGGTCTACTGTGAAGAGCCCCCATCAGCGCCCCCCAACAAACACGCTTTCAATATCTTTCAATACACATGTCAAAGTCCAGAGGGTGTGCACGTGTTCATAATCCATCTTGTCCAATCTGTTCCATCCATTTTGGAGGGTGCAAAAGAAATCAAAAGCATCCAAGCAACAGAAGATCTCTTTGGTGCTGTCGATCACCTCGGGTTTCAGCCCAGGGGGCCCTCATAAAGGGCAAACTCAGGGAGGCAACCCAATGTGATTCCACTCTCCACGGTGAAAAGCTGGTCTTCGCCCCCATGTGAGCTCCAGAAACACTGGCAGTCAGTGACCTTTCCTGTCTCACTATGCATGTTGATCCAAATGTTGGGGCAGCCACCTCTTTGGCTTCTGTCTCTTTCTGCTCGAACTGCAGCAATGCTGCCTGCGGTCCAAGCTCGCACATGAGGTTCCACCTTCCGGTGAAGTAATTCATACAGTTTGGTTCATTTGTTGTGAGGTGGTCTATTCAATGTTTCTTGTATGGGAAGCCATTAAAGCCACTTGCATCCACTTGCAAAGACTCCGTGTCTGTGCCTTACAGAATTTACAGTAAGAAGCGCCGCGCTGGCTCAAACTGGAAAAGAAACACCGCAGAAACAGCAGAAATGGATCGATCAAACACGATTAGATTTTACTATATGTGTGGATCAGTACAGACTGCGCAGCTCTCGTTTTAACATCAGGGCCTCTGCATCGAACTTTTGAGAGGTCTGCTCTGAAGGTATGTTCTTGTCCTGGTCCCCAATGAACGAGCACTGCATTTCGACCATTCCTGAAGCTGCGCAGCTGCCAATAAATGGTGAGAAACAAGGTCCAGGTCAAAAATAACAGCGCTATACCTGGCCAGCGGTTCTATTTCCTTGCATCCCACAAGGGGCACAAGGAATCACAAGGGTGCTTGGAGTTCTCCCCTGGTGGCGCTGTAATCTGTAGAAGCTCCACGTGTTCCAAAGCAATCCTTGATGCTTTCCACCGAGCCATCAAGAAATGCTGGGACATTGTGGCCATGTCAGCAAGTTCTGCATGTCATCTGGACATCAGTTTCATCTTGGTTTTCAGTTGCACGCGGAGTTGAGAAGAAACGATAGAACCTGAACGAAATACTACAGGGTAGATTTGATTGTATAAGAAGTAGAAACAACATGAAATAACCCTTCTGGAAATCAGTTTGATTGCACTGTAACCACTTGGAAACGCAAAGCAAATCAAAGCGACACACCGTTGTACCTATGGCAAAGAGTCCTGCGCAGTACGTCTCTTGTGCGATCAGCACGGCCACATGCTTGCCACCCTTCACCCACCACAAGCCTCTGTAAACTTCAATCATGTTTTGCTCCAGTGTCATAAGGAGCAGTGCCCAAAGGAGATGACTATGTATATATCTATATAAATATCCATTTTAGGGGAACAACTAATCTCCTAAGCTTGCATTTCACTCCCACCCCAAAGAAAGTTTCCTTAAGATCCAACCCAAAAAATATGGGAGGACTGTTCTCCAGCCATGACCATCCCCAAAAATCTCCGGTAGAGGAAGCATCACACTTGCACTCTAGGCTCTCTCCCGCTCGCTGGTGGTTAGTCGAACCCCTACACCCACTGCCTCCAAGCATTAAAAGACATATTCAAGACACTGGGACTCGCAATGAATCCCTGCCATGGCTCGACTGAAGGGCTGCAGAAGGAGCTGCTTGAGCTGCGAGCCACCAGAACCCTCTAAGGCCAGCAGCGCCTCGCGGCAAGAGTGTCCGAGAGATGGTCCATAAGTCCATGTCTTCTTTGAAGTCAGTGTTACTGCACTTCTTTTGCCTGAGCAACATGTTTCGGATCATATTCTATCAGTTCCACGAGGTGTTTTGTGAGGACATATGTTGCAAAGGCGCATCAAGCTCTACTTTGCAAAAGGCTTGAGATCCTTCACTGTGCTATCTCCACTTGACTTTCTCTCATGGATATGTATTTCAAGGCTTTTATCCCTACTCCATGCCTCAGCCACGGCCTCCAAGGTAGACAAGCAACCCAGTTCCTTGGAGAGATTAGCAACCCAGTTTGAGGGTGCAATCCCTCTCGCTGGAACTCCTCCTTAAAGGAGGAAAAGGAAGAAACAGACTTTTGGTTTTGGGGGAACAATGCATGGCCCCACTTCTCATCCCGCTTTCCTGCTATCAATAGCACTCACCATCCCGGACTCGGCCCAGGGCTGGTTGCTTCCGAAAGCGGTAGCCACTGTTTGCTGTCGGCCTGGTGCAAGATGGAGAGGTCGGTGAAGTACGGGATAGGCTGCACCACACCCATACATGCCCATACCAAAATGACAGCATGTAGCATTGTAGATGTGCAATGAGTATAGTCAAAGTCAACCTAACTATGAGTCTTATCCTCCACCATGAGGTGGTCGTGGCTTAGGAGTTTAATCTTTGCTCTACGTCACTCCCCGCCTGATGACCGCACGCTGGACGTGCTCCGTCAGCCACGGGGACCTGGAGACCATCGACTTGGCCTGCGAGAGCCACCGGTGCAACGGAGTGGAGATCTGGCGCGCATGGATCCAACAGGTTGGTGATCTTGAGAGCTTAGAACGAAATCAAGTGTTTTCGTGATATTGAAATCATGTGGCGCATGAATCCATGAAACGGTAAACCGAAGGCCTGCCGCCACGTTCCGTCGATGAAAATGAGGGATGCCTTTTCGCTCGGTGCTTCCTGCCATGCTTGAGGAGAAGCCATAAGCACGCTATGAATACGATATACACTGCCGGGCAAAAAATGGTTCTGTTTCGTCTAGACGGCTAATGGGGATGAACATAGGAGTCATCTCGCACTCAACAATATATTATGTTGGATCAGCATCTTTGGGATGAACACGTTATTAAAACAAAAAACTATTGCCCAAGGCCCTCCTATTCAGCAGAATCAAAATCGCCAAGTTCGTCAAGGTCTACACTGCTTGGGGAAACAAAATATGATACATAGGATCATATCCAGCATAAGGTGTTCTTCAGGATTGCTCAAACTTGTTCCTTCCCTCAAGATTATCTGGTAGACTTGGCTTTCTGTGGCCTCCGTGACGGCCAGCTCTTTGGCATCGGGGCCGGGGCAAAGAAACATCGGCCTCAAAGAAAAACGACCTGCACGTGTCAGTCAACGGTTTAGTTGCATCGTCTTGATATTGACATGCAGTCTCTTTTGGCAGCACATCAATCTGCACAAAAAACGGTTCAATATTACTGTTGCGCACTTTTGATTTCCTCATGAAAGGCCTCTTGATGCTTTAAAAATCCTATAGCATAGATGCTTTCTGTGTTTCGCCAAGTGGCTGGTGGTCATCCGCAAAAAGCTGCTGGTGCAGGTCTGGATCCTCTGAGGGCTCGGGGAAATACTCACCTGCGTCACGAAATAGTTTGGCCCAGCATTCTTGGTACTGAGATACAGTACTGATTGTGATTGTGGCCAATGCAAACAGATTTTACCATAATACACCTTCATCATCCTCTAAAACACCTGTTGGGTCCTTCTCTACTTGTATTGTCTTTAAACTGTGTTTGCCTGCAGCGGTAAGTAAAAACCTGTTTGTTGAGCGAGCATGTCGTGGCCTCATGATGGACTGAGGTGATCCAACCAAAGTAATAATTCAAAAAGAATCGGACGTGCAGTTGCCCTTCCTTGCCTTCTTTGATGATGATGTCTTGTAAACACAGCCTCCAAGTCAAAACAAAAAAACAAAACAACATGTTCAACACTCTTGGTCTGTGCATCGTGCGGAGTAGCAGCCTCCTCCTTATGCTTGTGATTTCGATCGATCAGACCTGCCTCAACAAGGGTAAAGTGCCAAGTTTTCGCTTTAACTCCTGTCAAGTGGCAATGAAGTGGCAAACCAACAAGCAGGCTTGGGGAGGTCCAAGTGAAACCGAGACCTGGAATGCTTCTGAGCAACAAACAGCTCTGTTGTCATGCTTAATTTGGTCTAGAAATAGTTGACATTTGACGAATTCACCCTTCACGAAACAGTTGCTCAACTCAGCCACAAATAAAACATCCGCAAGCCCTCTGTAATTCCGGTGAGCAACGACTTCTATTTAACATACTTTGAACCGCCTGTTTGTAGAGGACAGTAGTCTTCCAGGGCCCCATTTTCCACTTCCATGTTAGTGAGTCAGAGTGTACATGTTACTACATGTAATGGCCGTATTTCCACGATGCCGTTCCCACTCATATGATATTGGTGCTTGTGGGGCGTCCCGCTTTCCAAGTGAGTTCTGTCCAATACTAATACCCGTCGTTCTTTTCTTAACCCCATCTACAGGCGCACGCTGTTCCATGCGGACAGCCTTGTGGCCCTGTGGCAGGCCTAACCTCTTTCTTACTTGTAAAACATGTTGAGAAGGCATGGGAGGGCAAAGCTCGGCTGCAACATGGGCACCGCATCATACAGATCGAGGGAATGCCAGTTGGGGGTGTCGTTCGGATGTGATTCCGACGCCGTTTTCTGCCCTAGCTGAACAGCTGAACGTACATTTTTTCACTCCGAGGTTGTGTCAGAGCTGTCACTGGAGGCTGATGGTCTATTTTTTGGCGAGAAGGAGAAAGAAACAATGGTGGATCGGATTTCTCTTTGGGACCCTTCCCGTAGCACAGATTGCTCTTTGGAGGCTTTGCCATAGCACAGGTTGCAAACACCCTACAAGTACACCACTGATTATACTACAGGAGTCCGGAGATCTCGTTTTATGCTCCCCCTACCTCGTTCAGCGGCGCCATGACGTGAAAAAAGTAATGCGCCACGACCTCCCAGCTATTCTTTATACTTTATGTCGGTGAATCAATGCGGCTGCTCATGTACTCTCTGGATGTCTGCAACTGACCCAGGCATCGCCCCAAGGCCTTGGGATGCACCAAAATCACCACGCGCGTCCGAGTTTGCACTGGCTCGGCTGGGAGGCAATCGCCTGGGAGGTCATTCGAGGTCCCAACCAGCCCTCACGTGGTTCTGATGCGGAAATCTTAGACCGGACCGGAGAGGGCGGGTATGACATGAGACAGACGGGCATGCACTTTTTGGCCTTGCTTTCAGTCCGGCAAAAACTACACTGGAGGCAATCTGCTTGCTTTTACTGGCTTTAAGGTCTCTCGATTGAAATGCAAGGGTAGGAATAGGAGCTCGTAACTAGACTGAGCACCAGAAAGCGTCAGGCCTGGATAGAAAACCCCCAAGTCTCCACGCCAACACTGCTTCCTGTGATCCCTTTACTTCTTGGCGCCGAGTGACAAAGACACAGTTTCACCGGACGTTGGCAGCCGTCACAGCAAGCCTGTTTTGCAGCTTCTCTTTGAGTCATGCCAGGCATTGGTGGTCCCTGTAAGTATGGTTTATTCAAAGGCAGGCGATGCTTCAAGACCTTCCCTCAAGACCCCGCTCTCGTTTCATGCGTTCATACTCTAGATCCTATCAAGTCCAGGGGGAATTGTCATGGACGTTCAATCCATGCGTCTACCAACCCCGTTGGCCTACTAATGAAAGGCCAAGGGCTCTAAAGTGGCAAAGGGGCCAACCACCTCCACATGAAGTCCATGACCGCCGACTGCCCCACCCTGCGGGGACGCGAAGCAGGGTGCGAAGCCGCATCCATCTTGGCATCAACAGCTACCATGGCAGCCATGATCCACAGCAAGCTAAGCAATCCCTGAAGGCCCCTCTGGTTCTGCAAAATGATGGAACATTGTCAGCCTACAAGGATGAAACAGTAGAACTGTGGCTGCAGGTACGGGCTTTGGGTTGAGTTCGTTTCCTGTATATAGGATTATTTAGCTCGCACTGCAAGATTTTGACAAAATATGTTTTGATGCAGCCTCGCAGTGAGTAGCTAGAGGCGTCCAGCTCTGCTGCTAAACAGAACAAAAGTGATTCAGGCTTGTTCAGTGGATGTTGATACCCGATGATCCATGTTTACTCTGCGTGCTTATTCATGCGCTGATCAAGCCACGGCTCCTGTCCACAAGAGTCGCACGACGCTACTTGTAAAGTAGAACTCAGCCAAACTACTTTACGCAAGGTTGCATGCAGTCACAATGGTGTTAGAGCTCAAACAGTAGACATGAATGCCACCTGTTTTGGCATAAATTACTTGTCCTATGACTTCGTCAATTTCTCACACATTAGTGAAGTTGTCAACTCCATGAACTGGTAGTGACATACAAGGATCATTGAAGAGAAGAATATCAACAAGAGGTTGGCAGAAGCATTGCACCTCCTATGCCCACATCAAAACCAGGTTGCTTGCAGCTGCTCAGGTGGATACATGGCGCAATCTCCTGGCACTGCGGCGCTGAGACAGCAGGCCTGCGCGCACACCCGCTCCATGCGAGTTCGATGTCGTAAGACCAGAATACATGAAGAGTCCATGAACTGCAAGTGACTCCAATATATCAGCCTGGTCTCGCCCAGTGTACTTGACTTATCGCAGTTCACAGCATAGCGAGTAAACAGGATCATGTCATTTTGAAAGTTTTGGGGTGTCAAACAAATCAAGATAATCACACATCATCAAACATGCATACTTTATCTCAAACTATTTCCTCCTATTTCCTCCAGGCCTGACCCATCACTATCAGTCCTAGTTGCCCGAAACTGTCCACAAGACACAAAACTACATACATCAACATGCCGGAATCGTACCTGGAAGGAACCACCTCAGCCACCTCAGGGCAATGGTGTAACGGCAACGGCCATTGAGTCATGTAGTACTTGTGTTGTGTTTCGCTGCAACACGAGGAATAAACATGTTTGCCTGATAAATGTCTTGACGATGTGCTTTCTTGCTTCATTCATAGATGACTTTGTGGAGAAAGTATGTTTTGATTAGTCTAGATCCACGGCGAAAAAATCACATATAAAAAATCGTCCGTATCGGAAAGTTGATCCTCGTCTCCCCAAACCTTTGCCTCAGCCATGTGTGGATCGCCCACAATTGGGTGTGTTTAACATCAAGCAACTTGAAAATAAACCTGAATGCAGTTTGGATGCCTTCTTTTTAGGGCTAGACTCAGCCTGTGTCACTGTGCCCGCTGCACCTGGATGAAGGGAGGGGAGCACAAGCAGCGAACAAATATGAAGTGTGTTGGATTGCTGCTTCTGTGATACTGGTCAATTCGACGATTGCTCCCACTTGTCACATCTGTCAGTCTGAACTAAATCTCCTTCAAAGAAAACACCGGCACAATGGTTTCTGAAACCTAATTGACGCCCTGTTCTTCAGCTATGGCGCATATGGAAAAACATGTAAACATATGTAAACATATTTATATAATGATTTGTAATGCACATACACTGGTAGAGAAAAGGGATCGATTCCTTGGCCGCAGGGCGTCTTCGTCCCATGCATGTTGGAGTGCCATGCCAACGCTGGGAGACCACTGTCGACCATTTTCGACCAAGCTTGGAAACAGCCAGACCGTTTGTTTGCCACAGTCCAACATGCTTCAAGTTGGAGACAGGGACAAACGGACAGACTCCTGGCTCCAAGAGAAGCAAGAAGCCCTGTAGCTTCCAGCTATTGATGATTCCATAGATGATCTCAAACATACCAAATGCATCCAAATGCGAGCTTGTAGCGGGCATGGGCCACCACAGCGGCCACAGCATTGTGAGCACTTTTCGTGTATCCAAGTTTGTCTCGTTTGCCGCTCTGGCCTTCGTCAGGTTCAAAGCAGGGCCGCATCCGGCACAACAGCTCATAGGCCTGCCATGCAGGGAGATTCGAGGGGATCAATTCGGAATGATTGCAAGAGGAAAAGTATCCTTTTGAGCGAGCCAGGTCACCCCAAAAAGGATCTCCACGATGGCTTGGGCAGCAAAAGATTAACTGAACAACAGTTCCTGAAGCCGCTTTTACGGGATCTCTTCAATGTCTTCAACGCGTTCACTTCACTGAGCCGTTGCCTGGCGGAAGCGGTGCTTCTCGATGAGCTCATCCGCCTTGGAACTGACGACGTTGAACATCTGCATGTCCACCTGTTTTCGGTCAACGGACACCCCAAGGCGGCGACGATCGCTTTTCGATGGTGCTCTAATGATCCTTTCTACTTAGGCCAAGGGCCTTCAAGGATGACATTCATCTAGCTTGCAAGGTGGGTTTCTTAGGCAACAAAGAAGACAAGCTGGTACAAGTATGGCAGCAAAGAGGGACCAAAGTATCTAAGTATACCAAAGTTCTGTCCTTTTGGTCTGCCCGACTCGTCCCAGCTTTCAGTGGAATCGTGGTAGTTCGAATGAACAGGACGGGTCACATTCGAGAGATTCCGCGTTACTATTGGTGCATGATTCCTGGCGTGCTGATGCGTTTTGTCGTGTTTGGTCTAATTTGGATCTAGGAACTCGTCCAGGCTAGAATTCCAGCCCGAATCCATTCAGGCAGTATTTCTGCCCGAACATGGTTTCACGCCCGACCCTGGAATTCTCGCCCGAGTGTGTTTTTGTTCATTATAGATATATTCTGCGAGTGATGAATACATGCAATGCAACTTGAGTCTACGAAATCCACCCGATCACTCAAATTCTCGCCCGATCACACAAATTCACGCCCGAATCACGCCGATTCTCGCCCGAATTGAAATGTCGAACATTGTTTCAAAACTGCAGATTTGCAACTTAGGTGCTTTGCAAGTAATTTGCAGCATCTGCCGAATAACGGTTCACGATGTCTGCCCGCAGGCTGTTTTTAAGGACAAACCCTGGTTCAGGCAGATTTTCCGCAGGCAGGCAGACATTTAAGCCTGAATGAGGGTGCAGGGATCGACACCTCGAGATGCAGAACCCCGTCTTGAGAGGAACATCATGTGCATGCGCATGCTACATGATGCTGCTTTACGCTGTCCCCACCAAGCTGGGGCCGCTCCTTTGGCACAGCCAGCATCTCATAGGCTGGCATCTCCCCACGGACTTCGCCTGCGAAAGGGGAAGGGCTTTGGGAGGTTCAATGAACAACCCATTTCAGAGAAGTTGGCTAGCTGAGGTTGAATGAAACGATCTTGAGGTCTGGAACCCAAAAAAAATCTCAAACATCATGATACGCCAAATGAAATGGTTTTGCAGCTTTTGTTCAGCTGAACATTGATGCTTCCAGCCCATGCTTCACTCAAAGACTTCTGACGGCGCAGAGGCGGGCCTTCTTGCCAAGTCAAAACTCAGCCTCAGTGGCCCAAACAGTCTCTGACTTTTACTTTTCTGACTTTTGGTGCGAACTGGCAATTTGTGGCTGGCTGATGCTATTTGGAGCGTATCCAGGGTCCAAGCTCAAACTCTTGAGGAATGCGAGCATGCGACAAGTCAACCTGCACGTCGGGAATTGTCCAGAGATAGGACCGTCTCAACATGGAAGGGGAACCAAGCGTGAGCAAAGCCAGCACATCTTGGAGATGTTAAAAATAGACGGACACAAGATGAAACAAGGACCTCCAGGAGTAACGCAGAGTTCAGCAAACTTTCCGTAGGGACTCATGTGGACCGGTGGAACTCTGCAGCATTTGGAAGGTCCATCGAGCACGCCGCCACGGCCATGGCCTTGTTGCTGGAAAGGATCCACCTGGCATCAACGAGTGCCACAGCAAGCGTGTCCCATGACTGAAGCAGCTGTTATATATATATATATACATATTATTGAATTTAAACGGGCCAAAATAGCTTGGAGTCTTTATTCTTGACATGGGTCTTCGCTGGCCCAGACATGCTTCAATTGAACACTCCGGGGCCACTATGGCCCTTTCTGAAGCTTCATGAGCCTATGTGAAAGTACGCCATGGTGCACCTCTGCTATTGTGCTTCAGAACAGGGGAGGTTATAGCTCATTGGATGGGCTTTAATGGGTTCTGGAGGAAACCAAGGTTTTCACCCACGAAACGTTGGGTGTTCTTCTTTGATTTTCCCTTAAACCAATCTGGAAGTACGCTCGCGTACCTCATCGAAGGAGAGGGGCGCAGAATTCTCGAACTCCTGCTTCAGCTGTCGCAGCCGTGCCTTGCAGCCGTGCATGACGGCTGTGCGCTGCGACAAAGCAGAAAGGGTGGCTCGGGCCACAAAAAAAGGAAGGCACAGTTTCTGCTCAAATGACTTAAGAATTGCTCTATGACATACAATGTCTAGTAAAGTTAAGACTTGTTATGGTCACTGAAAAGCCAACCAACACCACCGCCGCCGCCGCCGCCCCGCCACCACCACCACCAACAACAACAACAACTACTACTACTACTACTACTATCAACAACAGCAACAGGAACAGCAACAGCAACAACAACAACAACAACACAAACACAAACACAAACACAACACAACAACAACAACAACAACAACAACACAACAACAACAACAACAACAACAACAACAACAACAACAACAACAACAACCAGAACAACAACAACAACAACTACTACTACTACTCCTACTGCTACTGCTACTGCTACTCCCACTACTACTACTATATACTACTACTACTACTACTACTACTACTACTACTACTACTACTACTACTACTACTACTACTACTACTACTACTATACACTACTACTACTACTACTACTACTACTACTACTACTAATACTACTATACTACTACTACTACTACTACTACTACTACTACTACTACTACTCCTACTGCTACTACTACTACTACCACAACGGCTACAGCTACAGCTAAGCTACTTTTAATAAAGTAATTGTTTGCTAGGGGGACCCCTGTTACTCATTAAGATCGATCATTACAACGCGCTCAAAGCTGCTTTGACCATCCAATCGCGTCGCTTCAACAGCCTCCCGCGTCGGCTTCTTAAAGCACGGTCTACGTGGCGCCTGGCGCGGCTCGGCCAAACTAACACGGGAGTCCCCGAAGGTTGAAAGAAAACATGTTTACTTCATTGTGCGCATTCATGTCAGTTTCATTGCATTTGCTATCATTTGATTATTTTGGGATGTTTTTGGTGTCGTGGTCATTTCACTGAAGTGTTGACCTTGTGTTTGGCTGCTTTCATTTTGGACTGATACTCTGGCTAAAATCTGGGAAACATAAAGCATGGCAGCTTGTCCTTGTAGCTTTCCATCTTCTCGGCATTGCGTTCAAACTGCTCATCGAGGGATCCTTGGGATGATGATGCAAGCGGTATGCAAACAACTACCTTGTTGCAAATGTGTTCACGTGAGCGCAACACATGTTTGCACTCAAACTGTTCACCTCTGGCCATCAGCCCCGGCACTCCAGGAAAGGCAAGGGCGGAAACACAGCACCATGTGTTTAATATAATACTTATTATTACATATCTGTTGAGAACGTGCAGGCGAGAAGTCGGCACCTGGCTCAGATCATGTCCCTATATATACATCCTATTAGTTGATACTGTGAACATCGGTAAACTAAGCAGCTCAGCATAGCTCAGCATTAAACCTGGCTGGGCTGCCCCGACTTTCACTCGCTGCAGTGTGCGCTGGGCTAGCCTTTCTGGTGCTGCAAGCTTCAGAGTGCCATTCAGGGCCGCTCTGCAGGCGTTCTTGACTGGATGTGATTCAATTCTGGAAGACTTCTCCAAAAATATCCAGAAGTCAAAGCGACAGCGTTTCTCAACTTCAAAAGCTTGGAATGAATCTTGGTCGGCTCAGTTAGCTTCGGGCTCGGGACATGGCTCACCGGACCTTGGCTGTGCAAAGCAACCTGCTGTACCAGTACCGTCTCAGTGTTAGCCTGCTGCAGTTTGCCCTTGGATTTAGACATTCCCCATGTCAGTCCAAATATCCCGAATATTGAATGTCGGAATCGTTGGTTCACCCAGTTGCTTGACGTGTTCAACCAAAAGGTAGGGATCACAGCAAAACCCATGAGGAGCAAGCGGACGCTGTTCCAATTACTGTAACTGAGTCTGAACAAAGAGTAGACTGTTGAGTTCTTGGGTGGCTGCACAGTTTGAGTTGCATTTCAGCAAACTAACAAGTGCGCAATGTAATTAGCCAGGAAGCAGTGCGCAGTGTTCAAGAAAAACCTCTAAGCCAGAGTGGCCGGCCACTACTACAGCTCCTCCCAAGCGGACGACAAGGACATCCTTTGGCCAAATACCAGACTGAGCTCAGCCCCTAAAACGGCTGTGAATACCGAGCAGCCCTGAGCTCGGACTGTCAGTGTCCACCATACATGCCTTCCGCCGCCGCGCAGCCGTGGATGAAACATGGGCAGAACTGAAGAAAATTAGAGAAACAACACTCAAACGCGGAGAATTCGAACATGCCGTGCATGGTTCTTTACAAAGCAAATCACAAAGCAAATGGTTCTTCACGACTTGTCCATTAACTTTCCTCTACTTCTGGCTTCCCTCTGATCTCACTTCGAGACGCTTTGACGCAGTTCTGACGGCTGCACCCACTTGGTCTTCTCCGTCTTCTCCCTTGGGACAGGTGGCTGGCGCCTCAGTCCGTGATTTGGGGCGGGTGACTGTGCCCCCATGAGTCCTCATGTCCACTGTGAATCGCTGAGGGCTCACTAGAATGATCCAGGCATGAAGTAAGCACATCGGGTCAAACTCTCGTTTACACACAAGAAAACCAACTATAGTACATAGATGGTGGCTGTATCCTATTGCCAGTCACAGTGGATGATGATGGTTAGTAAAGGCCTTTCTCTAAATTAGTGGATAATTGCTTGTTGACTGTTACAGGTAATGGGACAAACCCACATAGATTGCCAAAGAATGCACCAACTGAAGGACTTCACAAAGGCCCCACAAGAAGAAAGTCGTTTGTCCAACCTTGGGCTCTTTCCTGGAAAGAGTGAGGGACTTCAGGGCAACAATGTGTTGTGATCAGGTGATCTTGGATTTGCTTAAGGAACCTTAAAACATATTTACCAGAAGGGGATTTAGCCATAGAGAAAAGAATCATCTTAAGCAAAACCAGTGATTGAGTTGTGACTTGACTGATCCGCAACAGCAGTGGACTGCTCACCCTGGAAATGACTGCGACTTCAGTGGTTTGACCAGAAGCTACCTGGGCAACTGACAACCTAAGTGCAGTAATATGAAGCCAGGTCCTGGCATTGAGAATGAGGTGTGCTTATGTGTGCTTCAATAACACCAACACCTATTCAAACGGGGTCAACAGGGATAAGCTACACACATATCTTCACTCTTGGCGTTCCTGGGCCTTCGCACGAAAGCACCTGGCGATTTCCAGAAAGACTGGCAGTTGGCTCACCTCACGTTCGAACGGCAATACTACAATGCCCATGACGAAAGCTACACGCTGCATGGCTTGCCCCGCTTTCCTCAGATTGAGTGTTGTTCCAAGCTGCATTTAGAGGAAGATCAACAGTTCTCAGGACATGTCAACAGGAAAAAGAAACCAAACATAAAGCGACGACGACAAGAAAAAAACAACAACGACCACAACAACCACAACCATTCGCACCTGTGCGAATGAATAAAAGCGCAAAGTCGTTTTCCTACCATGTCCTATTTGGGCTGGCCTCTTGAGGATCCTCCTTCAACTCCATGGATGGCCTTCAAGGATGGTCGGTGTGGGGGAGAAAGGAAAAGAAGTGAGGAGAAACCACTTCCTATCATCGATGGTTTAAGAACACCCATCACGTCCTGCGACCAAAGGAAACATCTGCTATGTCACAATATATGTTGTTGACTTAGCGGTTTGTCATAAAATGCTACACAAGTTAAACATCTTATACCAGATTAGGTTACAGCATCTAATGCTCCCCAGAAAGACTTCAGCCTTCAGCCGTAAAATAAAACAATATACTAATTGTATTAAAACATGGTATATCATTATATCAGGAATTTAAGATGGCTCCTTGCCACAGTGATTTCAAGCCAAGCTGGTCGGTCCCGCTCTCGTTTTGATGGGAAGTGCGCGGTGCGGCAGATTTGAACCCTCAAGAGGCTAGAATGACCGACAGCCACGCAAGCATCTCCGCTTCGTTCAAGCGCAATCGCTCGGCGATCTGTCGAACGTACTCTTGCTTCACCATCATTTCTGTGAAACTGGACAGTGGAACAACGACAACACCCTTCTCATCCTGACACTGTAAGTGTGATATGCAGTCTTTTAGGCCAGCGTGAGCCCCAACATGTGCAAATATGCACGAACATCAGCCTCGCATTCTTACCATACTTTTCCCTTGTTCAAAACAGTGTTCACCGTGCGTTGACCGACACAGCCATGAAGGCAGCCCAAAAAATGTCATGACGGTAAATATGAGAGAACTGGAGCCGATGGAAGTCCAAGTGCGGAGCATCAATAGCGATCTCACTATCAAGGGAGGAAAGGGGCAGGTAGGAGCCACCACCCAAAAGACGTAAGGAATTGAGTACAACCGACCCATGCTCTTGACAAAGCCCACAACGGCCACGTCGCTTTGCAGCTCAATCACTGAAAGCAAAATAAAACAGCACAGTAAGACTGCAGTGAAATGCATAGGGAGGCAAATCCGTAGCACAACAAGCCAAATTCCTCAAGATAGCCAATCCAATCATCAAGCCACTCTTCCCCTTCAATGTTTTGGTTGAGCAATTTAGCAACCGCACCATTGAATAGACTGTTGGTCGATCCCTCTTCCAGGTAATCACTGGCAAACTCAAGTGCCAAAGGGATCTCAACAGTCAGAAGCAAGGCTGAAACAATCGCAAGGTTTACATGCTGATCAAAGACGGACTGCTTAATGCCCTGGGCATTGAGCGCACCACATGACTGTTCAGATACAACCAACCATCGGCCTGTAATACCATACCAAAGAGTCCACAACCATCCTATCTCGCCAATGGTTTCGTTAATTCGAAAATTTCTTTTTTCCAGGTAACTTCCACCACATCTTCGAAGCAACAAAGTGCCAGACTCGCCGGAATCTAGAAAACTGCTGGGCAATTCCTTCTTTGGCATTGGGGCCTCGTCACACCGAGATACCGATTCGACTGCATCTTCTTTGCGCTTCCGAATCTTGAACTTCTTCCGCTTCTTCGGATCTTGTGTACCGCTATTTGCCAACATTGCTCGAGCATCCGACTTGCTGTCAGTTCCCTCAAAATGTAATCAGCGACCAATGAATATTTAATTAATTAAACAACAAAATTCCACAAACATGTGGGTAAGCAAGTCTTGCTCGTCTGTCAGCATGGGTCAGATGTGTTTGCTTCAGTTTGGCAGTGTGCTTCGAGCCTTTAGCGGTCTTTCTTCGTTTCAAGAAGCAGGCCTATCATATTTCTCATTTTCGTGTAACAAAAGGCCTGAGTGCAGATTTGCAAATCTGCAACGCCTGCGTCTTGCGCATCGCATGATGGCCTTCTCCAGCATAGACTGAGAGCGGCCAGCGCCCGTCCCGTCCCGTCCGGAGGGCGGCCGGCGGTGGGATTGGTCTTGGGGGAACCGTTGGAGGCTTTGAGTGGATTTTAAGCTAGTGGCTCACCCGGGGTCTGGCTCGCCTGTTGGGCTTTTCCTGTCTCACATGGTTCATGAATCTTGAAGGATAGATTTGTTCTAAATCTTCGCTTTTATCTCACATGGTTATCACATGTTTATCACAAGGTTGATGTTGAAGGATGGATTTGTTCACGCTTCACTTCGGTTGCAGGATGTGAGAAACATCATCTGCACTCCAAGTCGCCAAGGTGGGGCTGTCGCTCTCGGTCATTGTATGGATGTCTCAAC
>CAXIVM010002101.1:0-15371 GCA_964035705.1 Porites rus | reverse complement strand
CACTCATTCAGCTAGCATAGCCCAGTTTTGCAAGCGCAACAGCTGCGCTAAACTCGCCACTAGGAGAGCATTGTTTATCATCCAACCACTCAAAAAGATCGGAAAGATCATGAGTTGCAAACCAGCCTTCATCTTCACGACCTCCGCCTTTGCCGCCTATCTCGCAGATTTTTGTTGACAGCTGCGAAATGTCTTAAGACAACTCTGTGCCGGTCAGGCTGATCGTCTTGAGGGAGAAGAAAATGAAAGGTCAAAAAAAGAAAGGCGAAAAAAGCTACTAGTAACAAAGGCCATCGCTACTAGGAGCAAGGACGCTACTAGTAGCTCCTGGCCTTGCTACTAGGAACAAGGATGCTACCAGTAGCTAGAGGCCACTAGGTGGAGGCCATCGCTTCGAGGTGTGAGGCTATCGCTAGTGGTCTTCAACGTATAGGTAGCTTCTTGTTCCTAGTAGTAAGAATGCACCTAGCAGCGATGCCAGGAGCCCCTAGTAGCGTCCTTGCTCCTAGTAGTAAGGCCAGGAGCCCCTGGTAGCGTCCTTGCTCCTAGTAGTAAGGCCAAGAGCCCCTAGTGGCTTCTTGTTCCTAGTGGAAGGGAAACAGTTCCCTTTCTCAAAAGAACTCAATCTGTTGCAGGCCTCGGGCATCGCGATCGTTCCCTTTCTGGCGCCTGGGGCCTTTACAAAGGAAGCATTGGGAACAAAAAAGGAAAGAAGAGAAAAGAAAAATTAAGCACAGAGGGCCTAAAGATCAATCGAGAAGAAAATAGAAAACTCAAAAATGAAAAGACACACGTGAATAGACACATAAATGGGTGGAACAATAGTCAGGCATGGTTGGGGGGAGTCATAGCATTGCAGAAATGAGTGGATCACTTCTTCCACGGGTGATTGTTATATCATGTTCAACAACATAGTTGTTTCATAATCTCTATGGTGCGACGTGTCGCACCCGTCGCATCCTCGCAAATAGAAATTGGCCACTACACGGTACATGGTGCGGCCAACCAACCACTCCTGTCTTGAACTCAAGCGGTGTTTGAAGGACGCTCCCCCCGCCCTCAGGCGGGGGGAGCTTCCTTCAAGAAGCGTGAGCTATTCTGCGTCCATATGTAGCGTCTCAGTAGCCAGGGAGCGTTTTCCCTTACTTCGTTGAGTAGGCGCCTACTTGGCGGGCTTGGACGTCCGGAAGGGCCCATGACAAGGTCACATGACGTCGCCTGAGTCTTGGTCACGTTGGTCACGGCCCTCACCTTTGGCACGCGATGGTCTCCAAGGCTCCTTGCCTGACAGATTTCAGCTCTGCACAACCAGCCCGACGGGTCTAAAGGGGAAATGCCTCTTGTGACGCATGGAGTGCCTTACTAGTAACAATGTTTGCTATTAGAAACAAAAAGCTACTAGTAACAAGTGCATCGCTTCTAGTAACAAGTGCCACGCTAGTAGTAACAAGTGCCTTACTAGTAGTAACAAGAAGCTACTAGTAACGCACAGCAACTCACTTCGTCAGTGTCACCCGACGTCATTCACCGCCTGGTGGCCGTCTATCCTCTTCGCGCTCGTCACCCGCAGGTGCAGGTCCACGGCGCCAATTGTCCTCATCTGCCCGGCTCATCGGGTTGGTCCTGGCCACTTCGTCTCTGCGACGCTTTCCAAGGTCTAATTGAAAGAACAAGGCACTTGTTTCTAATAGCAAACATTGTTACTACTAGTAAGGCACTTGTTACTACTAGTAAGGCACTTGTTTCTACTAGCTTCTTGTTACTACTAGTAAGTATGTCCTACATTGAGACATGTTTGTTGAAGACTTGACGGCTAGTTACTAGTTGTCGCAGCTCTGTTTCTTTCTTTCCAAGGTCATGGCCTCAAACTCCTTGTCGTTGTTCATGGCTACAGCTACACGGTTGTTTTTGTTGAGTCCCATGTTGCTGCGAGAAAGGAAGTGCGCCATCGGTATAGTAAATCTATGTCAAAACCTTGGGATTCGGTTATTACGTCGTTTGCAATGCAAAGGGCCACGCTGAATCAACTGTGAAAATGACATTCTTGCCGTTGGCTGAGAAACTGTTGCTGCACTCCTTCCACTGCCCCCCCCTGGCTGGCGACGAGGTCCGTCCTGAGTGAAAAACAACAAATCTTGACGTTTTTGGGCCGGGAAGTAGGCCGTAAAAGGTAGCTAGTAGCTTCAGCAAGCTATAACCCAGAACGCGGGATAGCTCACGATTCTATCCATTTGGCTCCTAGGTTTTTAGGAAGAAACCTCGACCAAAGCACCTAGATGTTTCATAAGGCTTACTCCCTCACTGTCAGACTATCATGGACTAGTAACCAATGCCGGCCATCGCTGCTAAAAACAAAAATTGTCCATCAAGTTGCCCTTGTTACTAGTAGCGATGCACTTGTTACTAGTAGCTTCTTGCTCCTAGTAGCGGTGCCAGGAGCCCCTAGTAGCGTCCTTGCTCCTAGTAGCGATGCCTTTTGCTCCTAGTAGCGATGCACTTGTTACTAGTAGCTTCTTGCTCCTAGTAGCGGTGCCAGGAGCCCCTAGTAGCGTCCTTGCTCCTAGTAGCGATGCCTTTTGCTCCTAGTAGCGATGCACTTGTTACTATTAGCTTCTTGCTCCTAGTAGCGGTGCCAGGAGCCCCTAGTAGCGTCCTTGCTCCTAGTTAGCGATTCCTTTTGCTCCTAGTAGCGATGCACGTGTTACTAGTAGCTTCTTGCTCCTAGTAGCGGTGCCAGGAGCCCCTAGTAGCGTCCTTGCTCCTAGTAGCGATGCCTTTTGCTCCTAGTAGCGATGCATGTGTTACTAGTAGCTTCTTGCTCCTAGTAGCGGTGCCAGGAGCCCCTAGTAGCGTCCTTGCTCCTAGTAGCGATGCCTTTTGCTCCTAGTAGCGATGCACTTGTTACTATTAGCTTCTTGCTCCTAGTAGCGGTGCCAGGAGCCCCTAGTAGCGTCCTTGCTCCTAGTAGCGATGCCTTTTGCTCCTAGTAGCGATGCACGTGTTACTAGTAGCTTCTTGCTCCTAGTAGCGGTGCCAGGAGCCCCTAGTAGCGTCCTTGCTCCTAGTAGCGATGCCTTTTGCTCCTAGTAGCAAGATGAATGAAGAGGCAATGCAATCACGCTCGGGCGTGGGCATCATTGCCGGTCTCGCCGCGCTTACGCCAGTCGTCTCTGGAACTGGCGCAGCCAGCAGAATGGAGGTATAAAACTGTCCAATATGCATGGAGCACCCGATGACCATAGCAATTCTTATGGGAAGCATCTGATAACGAAGTGGAACGTTCCAATCATGTGCATGCGTGTTGTTCCCAGGCCTTTGGTCTTGGCCTTAGTTGACCTTCACTACTAGAAACAATAATGTGTTTCTTACTTAGTCCTTATATATAATAGACATATCACTATATATCCATATATTGATAATTATCTGTATACATATGCATTCGTTGTCACTCCCGCTTCGTTACTTTTTGCTTTGCCTTTCGTTAATTGGACTTTTAGACCTTGAGCGGCCTGAAGCGGCCCCAAGGCGAGCCAACCCACCCTTCCCCTTGCGGCTTGCTCCCTCTCCTGCTCTATCTGCCGGTGTGAAGATGGACGTGACACAAGTCCTACTAAGTCGACATGAGCCTTACTAGTAGTAACAAGTGCCTTAACAAGAAGCTACTAGTAACAAGTGCCTTACTATACTAGTAGCTTCTTGTTACTACTAGTGAGGCACTTGTTACTACTAGTAAGGCACCTGTTACTACTAGTAAGGCTCATGTCGTCCAACTAAGTCGACATGATTGACCCAAGGAGCGACACTTGAGGCGAGTGGGAATCGAAAGGTCGCTGCGGCAGGAGCATGTGCACCAGCAACAGGTGGCGAAAGGTGTTCGAGAGACGTGGAATTGCTTCGAGTTGTTGCGCGTGCACACCTAGAAGTCATGCGGAAGAGGCGACACGTGCGCACGAGCTTACGACAGCGACAGCTTCCTGGAATTCGTGGGGGGGGTTCTTTGCTGGACTGTCGAACTCGAGCGCAGCAAAGAACGCAGGTCGCCAATACCTCGATTCGTGATTGACACTACCTCCTCCAATGAGTTCGGATTATCACAAAGAGTTCGGTCCAGTCTTGTGGTCTGGTGCAACCGGTTGGGCGAAACCGCGGGCCAGGTTTGGTTGAAAAAGCCTCTTCCGTGGCACGGAACCGCGCCGTAGTTCTCAAAAGTGCTCATAGGTTAGATATGGCTAGATAAATCTCCTTAGTAGTAGATGCATTTTGTATTGTTAAGAAGGTGAAATATACACTTTCGCAAAGCTTCAGCGGTGGTGAATTTTATCATATTATACTTACGCGGTGGCTTCAGCGCGCTTCCACGACTGCAGTTTTGGCTTCTGCGGGCAAGTTGGAGTTTACAAGTTTGTTTAAACGGTTTGTGAGGTTTTTAACGCTGCTCATTTGGTCCTGTTGGTCCCAATCTCGCTCCTGAGCTGGACTGCCAGACCTCAGCTTGATCAACTTCGTGGTTGTTCTGCCCTAAGATTTGGTCTTTGCCACGCGGGACTGCCAGCCATGTTGCCATACTGCTGCTACTAGTTGTATATATATACATATTCAAGGCCCAGTGCACCTGTGTACCTCTGAACATACTTGAACACAAACAGACCGCACATCGGATGACTCCATCAGGTCCCACCTTTGCACATCGCTCCGCTGGTTGCGCCAATTGTCGCCCTCATCACGGGCGTCCCGCCGCCAGCCACCACCGCCAGAACCGCCATCCTGTCCTCGAGTTCAGTTCGAAATGGCCTCCAACCTTAGCGTCCTTGCTCCTAGTAGCGATGCCAAGAGCCCCTAGTAGCGTCTTTGCTCCTAGTACCACAAGGGCAAGTCCCGGTACTGGATACCTTGTGAATACATGCAAATGTAGGAAAATGTAGCATACATATACAAGCAGCAAATCTGGCATGCTGCTAGCATGCTTCTATTGACGAAGGTGAGTGGCAAACATGTGTAAACACATGCCGCACTCGTGCCCAGCCCCTGCCTCGCTCGGCGTTCTGGCGTTTGGCAGCCTCCCGTTCCCGTTGCTCCCTCTGCTCCCTTTCTTCGATCTCACGTTCCTGGGCGTCGGAGAACCGACAGCACATGACACGTGTCATGACACGTGTCAGGTCGCGGAATCAGCGTACAAAACCACAATACAAACAGCATCAACCCACAAAGCTCAGCACCGTCAGTCATTCCAAGGTTAGAAGACTCGTTTGTTCAGATGTTTCATCCTGCTTGTTCAGCGCCTTGTCAACCGCATTCATGTTTGGAAAGAATTGCCCGAACCGGTAAGAGATGATGAGAAAGGTCCAACAAAGGAATTCGCGGGTTCTTCCGACTTCATTGCGGGGTCTTCGTCCGAGACAAGGCAAGAACGACATGGTCCCCTGAAAGCGTCCACCACCGCTGAATGCGCAACTGAAACTATGAAACACAAAGCAAGAATGGATTGGATAAATATGTGGGTGTCAGGAAAGCTTGTCAAAACACCCCCCTGCAACGCACGTAAACATGGCCCTCAAGAAAAACGACAGCATGGCCGCCAACCTAGAAACCTTTGTTACTACTAGCTTCTGGCTACTAGTAGCGATGGCCTCCAACCTAATAGCGGACTAACAAAAAATGGCTGTCCCTATCTGCCTCACTGGGCTCTCCGAGCTCGCTCGCGCCTCATCTCTTCCGCACGGGCACGGCCTGGGAGTTCAACAAATCCCCTAGTAGCGTCCGATCGCTCCGTTCGTAGCGATGCCCTTTGCTACTAGTAGCTTCTTGTTACGAGTAGCGATGCCAGGAGCCCCTAGTAGCTTCTTTGCTCCTAGTCATAAGGCAGGAGCCCCTAGTGGCGTCCTGAAACTTCTGTAAGGGACACCCAAGCACTATATCGTAGTACATATAGTATAGTCACAGTGAATATGTTCGCGATTAAATATAATCACACCAAGGAGTGTGCATACAAAGTGTGCCCTGCAGATTGGATCCAATCTGGGAAACAAGCCTCCGGCCACCTACTTTTCACTTGTGGACTTGTGGCGCGTGTGGCACGGAGTAGCTGTATACAGAGTAGGAGCACAAGAAAGCCCGTCCTGGAAGCCTAAGGAACGACACAATTTGCAGAAGATGACACCGTTCTTTACGCTGTGTTTTCTGTGTCACGCAAAGCGTGTAGGGATTGTGTGCAACATGAGTCAAGGTTTGTAAACAAAATTTGCCGAGAGGAAAGAGTGAGTTTCTCAAACGAGCTGGCACTGGAGCCAAATGCTTGGGCCAATTTCGCCCAGTGACATTCTTCCATCCTGCCAGGATTTCATGGCTTGCCAACCTAGTGGACCTAGCGGCGACCTAGCGCAAAGCTTAGTAACAAGGACGCTACTTGGGGCTCCTGGCATCGCTAGTAACAAGAAGCTACTAGTAACAAGTGCATCGCTTCTAGTAACAAGTGCCTTACTAGTAGTAACAAGAAGCTACTAGGAACAAGTGCCACGCTACTAGTAACAAGTGCCTTACTAGTAGCAACAAGGACGCTACTAGGGCTCCTGGCATCGCTAGTAACAAGAAGCTTGAAAAGCCGGTGCTTCCCCCTGTTCTCGGGAACGGGCGTTCATCGTCCTCCCGGCGTCGGGCTTCCTGGAAGGTTCGGTAGAAAACAAAGGCATCGCTATGAGGAGCGATCGGACGCTACAAACGGGGCGCTCCTGGCCTTACTCGGAACCAAAAGCTACTAGTAACAAAAATAGAAATATCCGATGTGAAGGAGAAGCAAAGAGGATGCAATGGATCATAATGGATCATCCGGGTAAGTGAGGTTCTTTCATGTGTTATTTCAAGAGAAAATAGTAACCTAATAGCGATGGCCTCCAACCTAATAGTATTACAACGGTGTCCTTTTTCATGTTGCATTCCCTTGCCGGTCTCCTCTGCTGCGCGCTTCTCCTCCCGCTCTCTCTGCATGCGCTCCTGGCCTGGGCTTCATAGAGATGCGATACCCCGATGAAGGACGGGATAGAAACATCAAAACAAACTAAAAGTTCTTGAAAACAATAACGAGATACTGCAAACAAAATACACAACTTAAAAGAAAAACATCACAAAAGGAAGGTAAGGCCGCTTTAAAGGGTGCCTTGCCCTCCTTTTTCCTCTCTTCTCTGTTCAAGAAACTTCTAAGTATTTCTGTGCGCAACTTAGTACACCATGCCGTCCTTGAACTCAAAATCAAATAGTGAACACGTTCTTCATGTCAAGGATCTTTCGGGCCGGGAGGGGCTAGCAAAGGCAAGCAATATCATGTGAATCGTTTGGGCCCAAGGCCAAAGGTAAGTTGTACGATGGTAAGTTGTAAGGAAAACTTCATGTGCCCCTGGCCAGGGCTCCCAAACGTTCAGC
This sequence comes from Porites rus, assembly GCA_964035705.1. Lineage (NCBI taxonomy): Eukaryota > Metazoa > Cnidaria > Anthozoa > Scleractinia > Poritidae > Porites > Porites rus. The sequence continues at coordinate 7,958 of CAXIVM010002101.1, read as the reverse complement.
CTCCTCTCGAGCTTCGAGATCCGCCTGCCGACCTGCACACCAAATGTCGAATCTGAGCAGCTACTAGTAGCATCCTTGCTCCGTTCGTAGCGATGCCCTTTGTTCCTAGTAGCGTGCTCTTGTTACTAGTAGTAAAGCCAGGAGCTACTAGTAGCTTCTTGCTACTAGTAGCACACGCCTCCATGCAGGTTGGACCAGCAAATTGGACAATGGTGCAGTCCAAGCACTCTGCGACTGAGTCCCCTGCGTCTTTCGTCCTCCTGCCGCTTTCTGGCCGCAGCCTGTTCTCCGCATCACGTTCCTGGCAAGGCTAGAGGTGAATAAAGCTCATGGCCTCCCACCTAGTAGCTTCTTGCTCCTAGTAGTAAGGCCAGGAGCTACTAGGAGCAAGGATGCTCCGAGTAGCGATGCCCTTTGCCACTAGTAGCTTCGCTAGTAGCGATGAACTGACATCCCTCACTCACAAATGGCCTTCTGCTGTTTCTCGTAGCGGGCTCGGGCACGTGCAATCTTGTTCATCACGACCTGACAAACAGTGCGCTGGAATAGTATACACTTGTCAGAAATAGGCCGAGCAAAAAGGTGCACTTGTGAAGGTGCCTGAGCGCATCGCTGCAGTTTCTACTTAATAAATCTGTACATGGACATGCTCATGAACAACTCCTGCCTGATGCAGCACGACATGGCAGAACACAAGCTTATTCAAAGGAAAGGGTGTTAAGTGGCTGCTCAATCTCTCTTCCGGGATGTGGGAGTTAGTCTGATCTCAACCTTAAGTATTCCGCATCTAAATGTCCAAATCGAAGCACAAGCCCGGAATGGCAGCACCGAACTCGGGCAGACACCGTGCCTTCTTCTCCAAACGGTGGATTTGTGCACCTCTCATTTCTTCAAAATCGTCACCTCGAGACGAAGATCATCCATCCGTCTCAAGGTCTAGTCAGAGCTCAGCATACCCGTTGCTTGCCGCAAGTAGCGTCCTTGCTCCGTTCGTAGCGATGCCAGGAGCCCCTAGTAACCCTAGTAGCTTCTTGTTCCTAGTAGCTTCAGGATCGCTGGGCGGTCTTTGCTCCAAAGACTTTAAGGAACCTATATAGTAGCGATGGCCTCCCTAGGCCCAAATCTCACAGTGACGTGCCATGTTTCATCTCCAAAATCCAACTTGGTGCCAGCACGTCGTGGCTCCAACTTCTCATCTGCCCATGCATCCTTCAAATGAGGATGCACTGCAAATCTTCTTCACCGCAACGGTCCAGAGAGATGCATGAACGGTGCCATTTCGACTATATAACACCTCCAGGTCCAAAGAACAAACAACTCGATCTAGTCTGCAACTTGCGTCGGAAGACAACCTTGCTCGATGCATGATGAATCCCCGTCCCGAACTCGTTGGAAGGGCAAAAGCTCCTCCTTTCTTTCAGCCTGAGAGAGGGCCACGTGATAAAGTCAAGGCAGGCTTTTGGTGTCCATCTCCATTGCTAACTCACCTGTTTTCTGAGAATCCATGATGCTGACAATCAGCCCAGCACCCAGACTGGGCTGCTCCATCCAAAAAAAGTGAGGCGAGACTTTAGACAAGAACCCCTTGATGCTTTCGATCATAGTGACAAAAGTTGTCCTGCAACATGTTTGACAGCTGCCCTGCTGCCCTTAGAAAAAAATAAGCATCTTTGCTCCAGTGCTCCCTGTGTCAGGCATTCCAAACAAAAGGCGGCATGTTTTTGGACAGCCGCCGTGCTGATTCCCAACACAACAGAGCGGTTCAAAGTCACTACATCATGCTGTAGTGTGGCCATCGTGAATGTCACTTGTGCAGTAGTCCATGTTGGCTCCTTCAAAGCAGTTATGAAGGCATTGACTGCGCAAAAACCTTCATCGAGTGCCACAAAACCTTCACATAGATAAGCATGGACAGGCCCATTTTCCCACTGTCACCTGAGTGTTGTCAAAGTAAGTTTGGTCATGACAACTCTGATAACACTGCAGAATTGTCCGGCTTGGAGTGCGATCCCCCAATCAGGACGCCGGGTCGGGTTTCCTAATTCTAACTGACATGTTCCTAGGTTTGGGAAATGTATATATATATATAACTTGCTCATTTTGGATCGCCTCGAAAATTGTAAGGTTACAATTCATAGGGCACATATGCGGTATGAATCCAAAATGGCCTCGCCGTCGCATATATACTTTTGGGACGCGGTCTCAAAAGAATGGTAACTCGCGTTCTTTGAGTGTGGTTCCATTTTTTCAGTTGTCCAACCACCGTATGGATTCCACCCCACCTGCCCCCCCCAAAAAGAAAACAATGCTTTACCCACAAGGAGGCCGGACATAGAACCACCCAAACAAGGCCTGTGGTGTCTCACTTGCTACTCGTCGTTTGTCAGTCACCCGTCGTCTTCCACCAAATCGCGTGTTTGAGGGGAGGGAAATACAACTTCACACCTGGCGAGCCCTAAATGTCGCTGACATGGCCTACCTTTGTTCAACCCATCTCCCTGACTTAGCGTCCGATCGCTCCGTTCGTAGCGATGCCAGGAGCCCCGAACGTAGCGTCCTAGTTACATGGTTCGTTATTGAGAAACAGTGAAACTTACATTCTTGAACCCCCCCTTCCGAACCATGCTTAAGACTGGTAGGGGGATGCGCTGTCATACTTGTGGAACGCGTCGGCTGACAAGCAGCAGTTGACTTGCCTATGGTTTGTGTCATGTCCCCACAGATTCTTGGAAGAAAAACTTGCTCGAGCGTGCTCAAATGGACGATTCACTGTCGTTCCTCTCTCTGGCCCTCCTGCAACGTTGGATGAGAGATGAGCTGTGGTTCCTGATTTTGTCCGACCAAATATGGCATGATACGACTCATCTTAGAGATGTCGATCTTGGGGGAGGCTCTGAAATGATGGCAAGCGGCTCAGCCGTGTTTGTTTTTATGCTATTAGGTTGGAGGCCATTGCTACTAGATTGGAGCCAACAACATTTAGACAAATGTGCTACATGTGTTTAATGTGTTGTTCACATGATTATCGTGCCTTTTCTTCCCAAAAAATCGCACACCTTCTTTCAGCACTCACACTGGGGAGTCTTCTGGATGTGTTCTGGAGTCTGGAGTGTCTGACTCACATGAGATGGCGGTCTTGTCCAAATATTCAAGAGCTGCAGCCTATCTCAGAATATCGTGGGCAGAACGGTCTTGAGTCCATTGGAGTCTTTAAATTCATTCAGCTCACGTTGCGCTGCGCGCGTATATCGATCCTTTTTGTGAAGAATTCTCGACTATCCTGAATACATCATCAGCGACTTTGGTCGCAATTCCGTCAAGAACAGGTAACGAATGCAATTGCTGATGAGGTCTGCAGGCTGTGAAAACCACCTCACAATATAGCTGCCCTCTGTCAATCGATCTTACGAGTGCAACGGAGAGTCTAAGGGCAACCATGGACGCAGGGGCCAGACAGGCCCTAGTTTAGATCTCGTTCGCTGCTTCACACCTCACCCTTTTAACTTCAGGAACACACCGCGCATTGCCCCTCCCTCGCCAGTGCCACGGGGGCACTCTTCGCAAGTAAAACCGCCTTGAATGACCCAATTAAAGGTAATTAGTTGAGCAAAGGTGCTCGCTCGAAGTCGCTAAGTCTTGTGCCAAGACTTCCGCCATATCTCACTCGCTGCATTCTTCCCTGGGGTGCCGGGCGCCACCTCATGTTGTTTGCGTTGCTCCTCTGCGTTGGCACTCTCGAACTTTTCCAGCCTCAGAGAAGAGTGCACACGGTCGGAGAAAAGGATTGAAAACCCTCAGAACGCGCACGTCTTTCGAGCTCGGAAAAGGTCCAAATCATGTCCTTCTAGCACGAGCCCGTTGAAAGGTGAAGCTGGGAAGCTGCACAGAAGAATGTCAAGGCAGATCCGTCCAGCCAGATCACCAAACCACAGATCCGTCGGGCGAACAATCACTTTGCTCAACGTAGATCGCCGGAACATCTCCAAACCCTCTTCAGCTACCTAAAAATCAAAAGGAAGAAAGCAAAAAAAAGGAAACGGTGCAAAAAGCTAACCCAAACAGTTTCTTGAAGAGGTCACCGCCGAAAGGAGGAAGAACAAACCAGTCCATACTCTGAGGCAAGGACTGCTCGGCGTCTTGGGACTCTACATCGACCGTCCAGTTCTTTAGCAAAGGAGTTTCCTAGCGAACCCGGTTTCTCCCTGTCGACCAAAAAATGGCACTGGCCTCCAACCTACTAGCCATGGCCTCCAAAATGGGAAAAACAAAAAGCTAGTTCAAAGGGTCTTCAACTCAAGAAGCCAAAAACATGTCTCCGACCCGTCGCGAGCTCCCTTCGACGCAATGACTACAAGTCCCTGGTCCTCCTCACGCAGGGCGCGAGCCAGATGATCCACACCTCGTCCACAGAAAGCAATGCGAAAACATGATGGACGGACGAGAATGCCTCTAGGCAATGATGACGGCAGGATAAAAACACCGCAATTCAGTCAAACAAGTCAAAAAAAGCTGACTAAGCTTATTCCAATGCTGGTTCGTTCATATGTGTCCACTTGTCGCAGTCCTGTCCGGCTCTCAGTACTTGCAAGATGTCTGGATTGTTCTGGATTCGACCCAGGCCCATTCAGAGAGCTCAAGATCCCGTCCTCGGCCCTTTTGTTGTGCTTCGCTTAAATTTTTCCAAGGGAGGCAGTTGGCTGTGAAATTGGAGGGGAAGAAGGTAAGCTGGTCGCTTAAGTAGCTCGTTAGCAGCTAGTAGTCGCAAGACTACATGCCACTACCACTACCTACTGGTGCGCAAATGACGAATAGTCCTAGTTTGCAGGCCGAAAACCATGAACAGGTCGAAACCTTAAATCAGAACTGGCGTTCACACTTCACGTGGTTCACACTTGAAACTCTTGAGGTCTGTCGCATTTCGGGGCTCTGCAGAGCAGCGCAGTGCAAAGCCCACAGCCCTTTCGGCCAACTGAGCCATGTACGTTTGCTTTCGGCCTTTCGCTGGCGAATCTTGTCCTGGCATTGGGAGCCCTCAACCTACTAAAAATGGCCTCCAACCTAAGAGCGATGGCCTTCAACCACACTTTTGGACACCATAGCCATGAGAATGAGCAGCACACCCCGGTGTGCACAAATGACTCCCTGCTTGAGAATGAGATCGGTACACTATGATTATGGCCAGCTTTCAAAGTTGCTTCCTTCCCACCCAAGCCCTCTCCGGTGAGACAAGAAGACTAACACCTGTGTCCGACTGTGTCCTTGCGGTCAAGGTTTTCCTCTTTGAACCACCACCATGTGAACATCGTGCGCACTTTCTTGGTTTGAGACTCAATCTCGATTTGATTGTTACTGTTTTGCTTGTCTTTGAGTCTGGATTTTTGTTGAGTCTGCATGTGTTTCTTTTTTGCGTCTGGATTTGTTTATTTGTGTTCCTTGCAACAAAAAATTCCAGCCTCAATTTTAAAAATATTCAACAAAAAAGAAATAACAAATATACAATATCGATTTGTTGTTTCTGTTGTTTGTTCGTGTTTTCTTCAGTGTCAATTTGTATACAGTATGTGTTGTTTTTCTTCTTGACTCTGGTTCTGAGTCCTCCTTTCTGGTTGAGTCTTTTGCTGAGTCGTGTTTTGTTTTCGCGTTGCTTTTTTTCAATACATGAGCTTTCTGGGGCCTAGTGATCTCAATGCTTGGTTGGGGCCTTTAGCTATGCGAAATGTTGTGAACGTTGTTATTGTGTTAGTGCTGTTGTCGTTGTGGCAACGCGTTGTGGCAACGTGATGGTAGGAACCTCGGGAGCACTGGGAAGAGCCAGCCCCGCACCTGGCGCTCCCTGAGGACCTGAGCCTCACGTGCTTTCTCGATCTGATCAAAGCCTCAGAGCACTGCGAGAAAGGCAAAGAAAAGAAACAAAAAGCAATTCTGGTTCCATGGCACTACGGCATTCCAGGCCGAAACCCCTATGGCCTAGGAAGAAAAAAAGGGAAGTGGAGGCTTTGAGCTTCGCCTTGTGAGTGCACTTGGGCAATTTGGTCATGGCTTTCTACGTGTTGGTGCTGTTGGTGAGTGTTGGTGTAGGAGAGCATGGTCCACCTTTGCCAGCAATTTCTTGTGCCTCGTGTCTCCCAGGTGCTGGCAAAACTGAGGCACAAACTGATGTTGCTCAGATCATCTGCTTCGATCCTCAGACCAATTCTCAATGCATGCTGAAGCAACATCATTGTCTGCTAGGTTAGTCCTCAATCATCAAAGGCGGAAGTAAGGAGGAATCTCCCTCTCTCTCTCTCTATCTTCTCTGACTTGCCTCTGAGCGGCACCACCAAAAAGAAACAAGTTAGAATTCCTTCTGTGCGCTTCCAAAGAGGAACTTCTTTCAGAGAAAGCCGGCGGGAAGGCTAAGGCTTCTAAGGGAGCCACTCAGTGATCTTCTTTCCAGCCACCTGGCTCTCGAGGCAAAGGGGATGGCTTTGAGGCTTCAAAAGAGGTCACGGTGGCCAAAGGAACAAAGAACAACCTCCAACCTTTCGGAATTCTTCGGATGCAATGCGTCCGCGTCCAGCCATGCATTGAATCTGCAGATCCTAGAGGACTACCTGAACATGAAAAAGCATTATGGCCGCCCTCGACATACGAGACTCCAAACCAAATCATTCGAGTACTCAGCACTCTGGGCATGCCCAAATGTGCGATACTTGCACTGCATAGATTGCTCGGTTGGCACGCTGGAGAGGCACAAACAGGAGACAGCAGTCGCAACCAATCATCCACCAGAGGACTATCTTTGGTCAAGCTGAGACTTAGACAGTGCCAGTGTGCAATTCGATGTGTCAGTGATACCATGTGATACCGTTTGCTGGCACAACCCTCCTATGGAAAGGGGGAGGACTGCATGCATGTGTAAAAAGATCACTTTCATGAAGCAATGGCCTCCAACCTAGAAGCAATGGCCTCGAACCTACTGCTGAAGTGGTGCGCCACAACCTGTAAGTTGCAAGTTCATGACCTGCTTTCCACGCCTTGAGATTTGTGGCCTTTTGTTCGGCCTGCTTTTTCATCTGCTCCAGCCTGACGAACAAGAAGCTAGTAGTAACAGGTGCCACGCTAGTAGTAACAAGTGCCTTACTAGTAGTAATAAGAAGCTAGTAGTAACAAGAAGCTAGTAGTTGAACTCACCGAAAACCATCCATCCACCGCAAGGGACCACGAGTGAAGGAAACGCGCCAATATGAATGCCTCAGAATTTGGCTGCAAGAAAGCTAAGGCTATTGCATCTCCATATTCTTCTGCAGCTCAGCTTCCTTTTTCCGCTGCTCCTGAGAGCCAACGCTGGACAAAGAGCGGTTACGCGGCCACCAGAATGCCTTGAGTCTTGTTTCTAATAGCAAAAATTGTTCCTAGTAGGGATGCACTTGTTACTACTAGCTTCTTGTTACTACTAGTAAGGCACTTGTTACCAGAAGAGATGCACTTGTTTCTAGTCGCAAACGTTGTTCCTAGTAGCGATGCACTTGTTACTATATACTAGCTTCTTGTTACTACTAGTAAGGCACTTGTTACCAGAAGCGATGCACTTGTTTCTAGTAGCAAACATTGTTCCTAGTAGGGATGCACTTGTTACTATATACTAGCTTCTTGTTACTACTAGTAAGGCACTTGTTACCAGAAGCGATGCACTTGTTTCTAGTAGCAAACATTGTTCCTAGTAGCGATGCACTTGTTACTAGTAGCTTCTGGTTACTACTAGTAAGGCACTTGTTACTAGAAGCGATGCACTTGTTTCTAGTAGCAAATATTGTTCCTAGTAGCGATGCACCTGTTACTATATACTAGCTTCTTGTTACTACCAGTAAGGCACTTGTTACTAGAAGCGATACACTTGTTTCTAATAGCAAACATTGTTCCCAGTAGCGATGCACTTGTTACTATATACTAGCTTCTTGTTACTACTAGTAAGGCAC